>JAPDEL010000121.1:0-76605 GCA_027569095.1 Aspergillus conjunctus
CCGGTCGTCTTGTCCCGCCCCCGGGCTGCCTTAAAGCCCCAGCTTATTCCCACCCGTTGGGTTCGGCGTGCCTCGTTGGCTGCCTAACCCTAAATGATATACTACGGTTTTTCCGCCAATATTGGGGCTTGTTGTCTTTTTTTGTATGCCGTGCATACGCCCCGGTTTGTGGGGCGCCGCTTAATCGCCCCCCCCCCCCCCCCCCCCCCAATCGGATCGTCCGCCAGTGGAACCTCGACGCCTTATCGCAGGCGTTCGCGATGTCTAAATTAAGTCTGCGAACCAGGCTGATGCGCTACAAGTGGGGGTTTCAGGAGACTGAATTGACTTCACTTGGACGTGGCAGGGACGATCAACAAAACAATGTAACTATGAAGCTCTTTGACCGCGGAGGTTGTATTTACAATCGCAATCCTTATGGAGGGAGGTGAAACAGGCTCGAACCCACCATCGCAATCGCCCACATGCTTCTACGGACCCCTCAGAATCTGGTCCGCGATCTTTTCAGCCAACATATCTACCTGGGTTAGCTGGGTCGTGTGGGCAAAGGGGAGGGGATACACACAGACTGTGGACTGGGGATGTCCAGGGGGCAGGAAAGGGAAAGCACTGGCGTCAACAACCCTCAGGCGCTGGACTCCATACACCTGGGCCTTGTTGTCCACCACGGCCATCCCGTCGCTGGATGTTCCCATTTTGCAGGTGCAAGCCGGATGCCAAAGGGTCATGACATTATCGCGGATCCAATGTAAAATGTCCGCGTCGCTCTGGGCTGTAAGGCCCGGGTTGTATTCGTCCCCGATAACAAGGGGTTGCATCAGGTCGCTGGTGAACGCCTCACGGATTCGCTTGAACATGGCGACCACCACCTCCTGGTCCGCGGTGGTGGTGAGCCAATTGGGGTTTACGACCGGTAGATCCTTGGTGTCGGCGGACTTGAGGGTGATGTTGCCGCGGGAGGTGGGAGAAATGAGAACGCCCAGAATCGAGGCATATTGGTATCCGTCCTTGGGTTGGTTGCCAAGGAGGCCCGAAAAGTTTCCAATGAATCCGGCCCCCGAGATGTACTGTGGCCTGATCAGTCAACGTAGCCAAAGTCTATAGAGCAGGGACAAATACCTCAGCGTCCGGCCAGTCGCTGGGGAACGTGGCCAGGCTGGATCTGGTTGCGGCAGAGAATCCCGAGCGTAGGGCTGACGGGATTTTCTCCCAGGCGAGGAAATCAGCCACCGGGTTCGTCAAGGGTCCGGTGTGGCTGAGGATGTACTGGATCGACCGGCTGGCCAAGTAACCGAAATCATTGGCGAGCCGGGTGAACGTCTCGATGTTCACCCGATAGCTGGGCGCAAAGAATGGATGATCCCACATATTCTGGCCGACGCCCGGTCGGTCAGCGACCACGGTGATGTTGTGGCTCTCCAATTCATCCGCAGGCCCGACGCCAGAGACCATCAGGAGCTGTGGGGATTGGAAGGCCCCCGCGGAGACAATGACCTCCTTGGACGCCATGATTTGGGACTTTGCACCCCAGCCATTCGCTACCTCAACGCCGACCGCATTCTTGTTCTCATCGAATAGAATCCGCTTGGCCAGGGTTTTTTTAAAGACCTTGAGGGTCGTTGCGTTGGTCGACTTGAGATACGACGACTCGGAGCTGCTCCGGGACTGGTCCTTGGGGCGGATGGTCGATGCACAGTACTGGTAGCCCTGGAGCACGCCTCCGTTGAAGTCTGCGGATTCCTCCAGCCCAATAGCCTCCATGCCCAGCTTCATCCACGAGGAGAATGGCATGGCGAACTCGGCATACGAGACCTCGAGCGGTCCACCGCTTGGATCGAAAGAGTCTACGGTGAATTCAACCGTGGCATTTTGGGCTCGGGTCTTGGTATTTGGGGGTGTAAAATGCACACCTCGATTGTAAAAAGAGAGGGTCTTGTCGAAGGTGTAGCTATCGTCGCCGACAGTCTGGGCCCATTTGTCCATGGATTCTTTTGTAGGCCTTTATCTCGTTAGCCACTCTCGGTACTGTGATGTTGTGGCCTCCGCGGACCAACCTTTGATATATCATAAAGTTGAAAGCCGACCTGCACATAAAGTCAGTACCGACAGCCGGCCCGTAAATTGGCTCGATACTCACGATCCTCCCAGACATTTCCCTCTCGCAAAGTGAATTTCCCGTCCGCTTGCTCCCGACTGCGGGGTGGTCACAATGCCCCAGTCCGCATCACTTGAGGTTTTGGGGTTCGACCCTACTGGGAGCACGTCGGCCCCTGGAATAGACGACAGCGGCGAGCTGTTCTCGTAGTACGTCCCCGCCTCGATCAGGGCAACCTTCTTTGACCCTTCGGCCAGGCGAACGGCGAGGGTGACACCGGCGGTACCACCTCCGACAACGACATAGTCGAACGTCTGGTCTGCAATACTGGGGATGGCCTTGAGCAAAAGAAGGCCGAGGATCGGCCCGCGAAGTGACAGCAACATAATGGGCCGTGCAAGGAGTTCAAGCCTCAACTACCTCCGGAGTATCGTGGTATAAATGAGAGAAATAACTGTAGAGGAGGTCCTATAGAGGGGGGAAGATCCATTCAACGGACACCAAGTTTATAGGGAAATTAGGGAGGGACAGACCCGTGTGTGGAGGAGATACATATGGGTAATACCTCGGTTGACCAAGTCCTTTCGCCAGGTGAAACACAAAACCTCTTTCAGGTAAAAGCCTCGGCGCTTGCCTCGGGATCCATAAGGCACACAGCAAACGACGAGGTTGACGATGATTTGGGACGTAAATCACGCTTCCTGATCCGAAACTCGTGGAACCTTGGAACTCCCTCCCTAGGCTGGACGGAGTAAAAACCTCTTACATGTTTCACCAGGGAGATATGCCAATCAGAGCTAGACCCCGAAAACGTGACCTCATTGTCTGGCAACACGTATCGGACTCACCCAATCCGGCTTCTGCGGCCAGTTTACCCATCAAGGCAAACACCCCAAGCCTGCACATCAGCCAAACGATCGACAGGCTCAAGATCGACGGTGGGGAGATATTCGCGTTGCACCGGGCACTGCAAAAGCTTGGGTCTCGCGAATCCTTGAACCATGGTTGGGCGTTGCCCCTGCGGCTACCTCATATCACGGACTCGAGCCGAGGTTTTGCAGGCTGGCGACTGGTCCGCTGGTCTGGGAGCCATCACCCGGCGTCTGAGAGTTGTTGGAAAGAAGACGGGAATATCTCGCAATCCAGAGATCCTTGGCGGGGCAAGTTCCCATTCTCGTGCGTCCGTTTTGAGCGATTGCATGAAGTAGGGTCTTATGCAGTCAGATAGCAGGGATTATGTACGCCGCGACCACCGTTCGATAATCTTCGGGCGGGTCCCATGACGATATCTCTCTTCAGCGCCTGATCGCTCGGTGCCGTTGCGCGCTGCTGGGTGAGATTGGAGGCTCGTATTGTCCTGCAATCCCAATTCGTCAATCAGCCAATCTAGCTCTGCTAACCGAACGAGGCCTAGCTAACGCGAGGTACGTCCCCTGGAGTTGAGCGGGATGCTGCCCTCACACATAACAGGACGATGGGTCAACATGGCCTATGGAGACTAAATCTAAGCGCTCTGAGTGATTTGTACGCAGTATTCCTGGCTCTTGCGATTTACACCACGGGATATCAAATAGTAATTAGAGGCGTATAGGAGCGCTCATATCGAAGAGTATATACATGTGTGTGATACCTGATATCTTCCGGCAGCTAACGTAATTCCCAACCGAGCCGGCCACCCGACCGAGCCGGCCACCTCATCGAATTTGGCCACGGTTGAAAAACTTGAAGGTATTCACAACTACCAAAACACGCATTTTTCATTAAATCTAGCTAGCCTAGGCGTGCAGGGCATCGAATTCTAGTATGCCCTTTAGTATTGCAATTAGAACACGTAGGTGGAGCACGTCTTGGCGCCTCTAAAGGCGCCATCCTAGGTTCTAGAGATGGACCTTCCTCAGCATTTCTTTGCTCATTCCTCTGTCCTATTAGATCCTGGGCATCTTGTATAGAAAGGCCTTGATTAGGAGTTATCTAGCACCTAGATTGCTTTCTTTTTTACCTCTTCTTCTTATTAGCAAGGTGTAGATCATGGTTTTCCTTTGCTAAAATAGCAGCATTATACATGGCTATTTCACAGCCCTTTATAAGCTGCTGTAATGCCATTTTTAAAGGTGATGAAGGGCTTTAAGAGCCCTTTTTAAGCAGTTTCTTCACTGATAATGCTTGCTGCTGTAGTTGATGAACTGTATGAGGTATTGCTAATGTTAATAAGCTTGTAGAGTCCTTATCATGGCTGCTAGGTGGTGTAGGAGTTACCAGTGTAATATTTAGCTTGTCAAGCACTCTTTGATGATTAAAAGGCTGTATACCAGCTGTAGTAAAGCCATTCTTAATGTTTTTAGGCCTGAAGATCTCTAGATAAGCTGTAGAATAGGCCTTAAGAAAGTTAAGCTTGTTAATGTGATTATATCCAAGACACACCTTTGCCTTCACTAAGCCTTCATATGCACGCTTTAAAGGACCAAAACAACTAATATCTAGAGACTAAAAAAGATAAGATGAATATAGAGACATGCAGATAGGAATAATCTTATTATCCATGTAAATTTTATTAAACTAAAGCATAAGATAACTTCCATGGCCCCATTAATTGGTGAAGTTGTGCTCGATCTATATTTTAATGCGTATTATCACGACTAGTGTCGAGATGGACCCCGATCGTAAACCCCCAGCAGGCCACGCAGGCTGTGGCTCATCAGCTTAGAGATGCAAGCGATTGAGGCTCAACACGAGGCTAAATGGAACGGCGTGTTTGCTGTTTATCTCACTGGGCCCACTGTCTTGGCAGCAGAACAACCGGGGAGCAAATAGGCGAATCGCCCCGCAATGACTCCAGTTCACATGTCCCAAATATACTCTCTTCTCCAGCCATGTTGCCCTGGTTTCAGTCTTCCTGGCGCACCGGTTCTTGGCAAGGGATTCTCGAGTCATGCCATTCTTGCCACTGAATCAGGGACAAATCCCTCGGGGCCGGCGGTGGGGAGAACATTAGTCTCTGGTATGGCACCCGTCTACGGCAAGTGGCTCATTCGGACGAGTGCAGCTGGAGAAGATCTGCTTGTCTTATTCTACATCACGGTCCTGGCACGACACGGCAATCCCGGATTACTTGCATCATGTATATTGTGGAGGAGAATCGACCCGCGGGCTAGTTCCAGATGGGAAGATAGGGTGATCCGATAAGAGAATAAGCCATGGGCCCTAGCGTATGCTTGATCACAGATTGAGAGCACACGGAGAACCGACTGGGCGAGCTTTGTTCGTGGTAGACTTTTGAGGTATTCTCGGGGGCAATGACACGCGTGGTGACCCAAGATCATTATTATGCCAAAGGTTGGTCAGTCCTCCGTCAGCAAAGATGGAGCATTAGGGTTCACCACCAGCGCCACAGCGTCGCCTGAATGGCCTGTTGCCTTCTAGCGCCTAGCGCACATTCGCCGCATGGAAGTCCAGCCACCAACATCTCCGCCCCCGGCCCACTAGGGCACAATAGATCTAAGGGGCGCCATATTCGGGCTCCTGGAGCCGGCCACTCAGTCGAGCACGCCCCAGAGCCCTGGCTCCCCCATCAGATTTACTTTCTGTTTCAACCGAGAGTCTCTTCTCCATCAGTAAACCCAAAATATATGGTTCATGAATCATGAACCATCTTCTCCAGCGGGAATTGCCACCGAGCATCGATCGGGGCCACAGTCAATTGCAAGGCAAACTTTGTCACATGCAGGGGACCCACCGGAAGACCGTCAATAATCATATTACGTGCGCACCATCAGCAATTCGCGTCCTTCCTGATTTGTCCTTGGTGGGCCCTGGAGAGGCTCCAGCAGCTCGGTAATGGACCCTTCTGGCTCGACTCGAGACCTCAACTGGGGATGGTAACTAGCGATGTCTTGCGCGGGCTATTACTCGTGGCTGCGATCGTTGCACCAGGCCAAACTCTAATCGACACGCGATCAGGGGTCACTGGCCGTCGATTTGATTACACGCCCAGACTCCTCCCCTGCTGACGCCTCTAGCGTGCATGGGCCCAGGATCATTTAATACGCGGCCTCCACCGCAACCTTGACGCCGAAAGCTTCGACGCCTTGCGTTCGAATCGAATCCCCAATGCCCCCCTGCTCGATGGAAAGTGCGCCATGTTTGCTCTTCTTCGTGTCTTCCAGTTGTTCCACAGCAGGGATGGTCCCGCCGGACGGCTTGCGTCTCGACAGCCCGACATAGGACATGAACCGATCGAGGGTGGGGATAAGGCGGGATTCATTGCCATGGGAGTCGTCGCCTTGTGTTCCTTCGTCGCGACGTTCGGACTGCTAGCATTCCTCACCTACAGGTTCTTCTTCTGGCAGCGTTACTCTAAGCGGCCGCTGTACTACAACCAGTACGTGGTGCTGATCTACAACCTCCTGCTGGCGGACTTACAACAAGCGGCCGCGTTCCTGCTCTGTCTGCACTGGGCAAGACAGGGTTTTGTTAACCATCCGAGCGTAGCCTGCGTGCTTCAAGGATGGTGGATTCAAACCGCCGACCCGGGCAGTGGTTTGTTTGTGATCGCGATTGCGATGCACACGTGTGCCGGGATCCTGAGAGGGCGCCAATTACCCCACCGAGCGTTTGTGGCCTGTGTCATAGCGCTCTGGGTGTTCATTATTATCCTAGGAGTGATCCCCGTGGCATTGTATCGCTCTGGGACCTTTGTGATATCCGAGGCCGGCTGGGTAGGTTGTCCCACTCACACCACTAACCAACAAAGCATTTTCTTTTCTAACGGGCATACGTAGTGTTGGCTCGGTGCAGATCACCCCAGTGAACGGCTCTGGGGCCATTACTTCTGGATCTTCCTCTCCGAATTCGGGACCATCCTCCTATACGGACTGACGTTCTTCTACCTCCAGCGCCGGCTGTCCCAGGCCGCAGAGCTGCGCCAGAACCACCAAGAGAAATTAAAGCGCATGAAGCGCGTCGTGATCTACATGGTCCTCTACCCGCTCATGTACCTGATCCTGTCTCTCCCCTTGGCCGCCGGTCGAATGTCCAGCTCCCGCAACGTCGTTCCGAGCAGAGCCTACTTCGCCGTGGCCGGATCCCTGATGGCCCTGTCCGGCCTGGTAGACGCAGCGGTCTATACGCTCACGCGACAGCAGCTCCTGTTGGATACGGAATTCAGCACATCGAACGGGATCTACGGCGCCTATTCGAGCGCGCATGTCCACCACACACACATCACCACTACCGCTGGCCACGAGGGGAAACGGTTCCGGGTTGGATCGAGGCTCCGTCGCGGCTTGCAGACCCTGACAGACACGGCGAATGATAACCGGGACGATTCCACCGAGGATATCGTGCGGAAAGGGGGGATGGAATTGAAGGATATGGGCCAGGGGGTGTATCAGGAGACTGTTTTCGAGATTACCCACGAGAGGGCGGACCCTGACGAGTTTCACCGGAGGAACCGGAGTGGATGATCGATTTTATAATTTTACGACTTTAAAACTCTGTAATATTTTTTTTTGTTTTTTTGAATGGGAATATCGTCATGATCCGCACCAGCTCGCACGCCAGTTTGAATGCTTGGGTACCGCCAGAGAGGCAGTAGGTAAAGGAATAGCTTGACGTTTGGAGAAGCGAAAACCGGTCCGTCGTTGAGTTGAACATCTCGGAGAACCCAGAAGGCTTACAAGCACTCGGTAGCGGGACAGCTTTGCCACCACCTAGGAACCTCCCCGGCTGAGGAATTTACAAACAATGATCTGGATTTCCATCCGGATTCCCCCACCATGTAGGGAAAGGATGCTCGGTGCCGCCAGCGCCCAGCACGGCAAAGGAGAGAATGAAAATGATGAGCTGCGACCCTCCATCCAGCGCTGCCCCAATGAGATAGTTGTACTCGTTGTAGATCTTCGGCAGGCGCCGTCGCAGCCAGAACTGCGAAAACACGCCCACCGCAATCGACGACCAGATCCACGCCGTGTTCCCAAAGTACATCTGTCCAGCCCAGGAGGAGATAATCGCGGTGTTGATGGGCCAGTTCCGCACGCGGGGAAACACCTTGATCAACCCCCAGTGGATGACCGGGAAGGCGAGACCGATGACGAGACCCAGAGGGACGATGATGTACCGGCCGTGGACGCCGTAGACTTCCTTGGCGAGCGACCAGGTGATGGCCTGCGTGTTGAGACTCTGCACCGTCGAGCCACTCCAGACGTTGTTGCCAATCGGGTCTAGTAGGATCTCGCGCTGGTTGGTGACGACCGTGATCATGACGACGTAGTTCAGGGCGGCGCCCAGGAGGGTCCCGTAGACCTGCGTGGCGAACATGATGCGATGCGGCACCTTGGTGTACTGGCCGACCTTGAGCCAGTTGGCTAGGTTGACTGCGAGCAGGATGACTTGGTGCGACCAGCTGGCAAAGTACAGGCCGGCGAGAGGTCGACCGGGATGCAGGGCGCCGGCGACCATCTTCGACAGTTGATTCGTGCCGATGCCGGTGCCGTACAGGCCGTAGAGGACACAGGAGAAGGGCGCAATAAACGCACCGAGGACGAGCGAGACGATGTACCCCCAGGCCGGCAGCGTGGTTTCCCCCTTCACGGTGACGATAATGCCGGCGAAAAAGGCGAGCACAAACAGCGCCAGGTACCACCACAGAGGCACTTCTTTATACTTGAGCATCCCCCGGTAATGGGGGTCCGGCTGCGTTCTGGTGCGGGCCTGTTTCCACGCCTGCGCCATGTCCTTCCAGTAGAAAAGCAGAACATGGGTGATCAGAGCGCCAATGGCCAGGTTCTGGGTGAAGTATCCCCACACCGTGCTCGAGGTGAGATACGGCAGGCCGATGGCCCGGAGCTTGTCAAAGTCAATGAGCCCATCGGCCTTGAGCACCGAGTCCGGCGAGAACTTTTCCCCGGTGCTCTTGAACAGCGACGTCGACATGAAGGGAAAGCTCTTCGCGCTCCACGCATTCCCGTAGTACAAGGCCGACATGACGACGTAGAAGATGGCGTATCCGATCCACGTGTTGACCTGCTGCTCGAGCGGCAGCGACAGATACCCGCTCTGGATATACTGCCAGTCGAAGGAAAAGTTAAGCAGCCCCAGCCCTTCGTTCGACGAGGCGCCCCCGAAGATCATCGTGAAGATCTTCCGGGTGTGTTCGGGAGCGCCCATGGAGGCGAGGCAGAAGATGGAGATTCCGCCGAACCAGGTCACGATGTAGGCTGGGAAGAACTGCCAGGCGGCGGCCATTCCCATCGCCCAGCCGAACTTGGTCAGACGCTCCTTGTTATCGCGGGGATTGAAGTGCAGCTGCTGATACAGAACTACCTGCGGCAAGGTCGACCAGTAGACCATCTCGGCGGGATAGACAATAAGCGGGCGCAGCAGGCCGGCCAGCACAAATCCGCACAGCGAGATGGAAAAGGTACTCAGGACCGCGGTCGAGGCGGAGATCTTGATGTTGTAGAACAGCCGTTCCACGGCGTGGACCTCCACCCCCGACAGACCGTTGTTCCCGGACGATGCGATGAGCGCCGCCACGACATGCTCCTTGATCCCAAAGTGCTGCCCGAAATTCAAGAACCGGAGGGCATTCCGCAGCCATGTCCACTGGACGCGGTCCGGACTGGGGGTTAACTTGGCCCATGCCGTGCCAAACACAAAAACCAGCACTACGAGACATTTCTCTGTCAGATCCGGCGCGGACGGGCCACAGGAAAACACCTACGCTGGATGAAAATGGCCGAAACCTGCATCTGGTAGGGCTTGAAGACGTAGAGGATGGTGATGACACTCGAGAGCGCGGTGAAGGCACTCCCCAGCAGGACCGACCGAAAGGTCAAGGCCGGATCGCCGTCATCCCGGTCAGAGACGATGAATTTCGAGACATCGTTGCCTGAAGATATCAGATCCAGCGCGGAGGGGTTGGAAGAGAGCTGAGGGATTACTGACCATCGCGAATCACCGGATGTCCCTTGACGTATTGCACACCATCGTGGATGTCCGGGTGCCCCGAGTCCAGGTCGTCGCCACCAGGTTTTGTCGCAGTGTCCGCGTCCAGGGTGCTCTCGGCCACGAGGGCGCCCTTGTCGAGCTCGGGGGCGACTGTAGACTCGGCCATGTCAGAGTCAATGGGCGACTGGCAGTGATGTCTGTCTGAGAAAGAGCGATATTGAAGGAGGTATTTAAGTGATTTTCGACTCAGGTTTCCGGTGCGACTTGCCTCAATCTACGAGTCCCGCGATCGAAAGGTTACATCCAGCCAGATGGCGCGATGGCTTGATTCGATGGCGGCATGGCTGCATCCTCGCGTCTTTTGTTTGCCGACACAGGAATGTGGTGGTGTTAGCGGACACCCCGCCTGTATCGCAACAACAGACAGTGAAGCATGCCACTCTGGTCACCGCTTGGCAGGTGCTTAGCTGCGCCATATCAATCAAAGGCCACAGGGGCGCTCTTTAGTCACATCATCAGCCACGCCAATGGCGTATATAAATAGCACTAGGCATAAAGCGGCAGGTGGATAAAGACGGACAGAAGACGGACTCCCAACAAGCCCGCGGCGTGGATACAAGTCGGGGACCTCAAGGCGAAATAATCCCAGCGAGAACGTGTTGCGGGAGAAATACCGTGTCAGTCTCATCTGCAGCCCAGCCAAATTCAGCCTTTAAGAGATCCCACAGTCAACCTCCATCTTTTCCCAGTCGGAATGGACGATGGTCGACTAGCCTGTCGTGGTTAGTCTCGGAGTTCGTGTCTCGGAATAAAATGTCTGTCTCGGAATGCACGAGGGCGGGCATCACCAGCATCTCATATCTCTAGATCTGTACCTTCCAACATCCGTTCAACCCAAACTACAGCATACAGAGATGGTGATGATCCGCCGCAACGGCAAGCCCACTTCCTGTGAGCCCTGCCGGGTCGCAAAAGTGCGCTGCGACCATACCACTCCGGTGTGCCAGCGATGTCAGTCGCGAGGAACTGCCCATCGAGTAGGCCATTCCAACTCCTTGTCCAGTGTCAAACAGTCGAGTAATACTCTGCAAGTGTTTCTACCATCCGGCCCCGTTGACCCGGCCCAAAAGTGAACCCATCCGCCCTCGTAGTGTGCTGAAACAAACGAATCCCCGGTGCCGGAGCAACGCCAGGAGTTCACAGCCAAGCAGCCAGGGAGCAAACCAAGGTGCTTCTACTTCCCCCTTGAGCAAAACAGCAAATACCACAGCGTCGGACAGTTCGCAGTTTCTCGGCTCAACCAGCTTCCTGTCTGTATTCCGGGACACCCCTTCATGGCTTGCCTCCACGCCGCATCAGTCGCTCCAGGATGAGTTTGAGCGCTGGCGAACTGACAATCCGTATGTCTGTGCGCGCCTGATCCGGCTGATCACTGCAGTAGGGTTTTACCGTGACCATATCTCATGGTACTATGAGAGGAGCCGCTTCACCATTGTCCCGGGCCCTCTGGTCTTCAATCCTGCTAGGCGGCTGCACGAATATGTTGAGAACAACTCTTGGGATGCCACCGGTGACTGGCAGTTGCTTCATAAGCAGATTACCGGCGCAAGTATCACTCCCCTGCAATTGTCCGCCACGACCTCTGCCAATGAGTTCTATGCCATGGTCAGCGGGGAAAGCCTGCGCTGGGAATTCGTGGGGCTGATGTTCGCATTGGCGGGCACAGCTGTACACAGTCGATACCCACCGGAGCACATCCTCGATCTCGGCAATGGAGAGCAAATGGACGTTGAGACATTTACCAGAGAGATGGTGTTGGCTTCGCATGCGTGTATCGAAATCTGCAAGCCGTATGGGCACGTAAACGACATGATGGTGTGGATGCAGTACATGCTGATTTTGCTCAGTACGGAAGTCTTGGGAGAAACCAGTCCGTCTTTTCCCCGTTTCCCCGGATTGATAGGCGTGGACGTTCAGTTGACGGACGATAGGCGAGCGCGCGTACAGTCTCTTTGGCGACCTTATATCCAACATCTATGTAATGGGTCTCCACCAGTCCAACGAGAACAAGGACATTCCCTTCTTCCTACTAGAAACCCGAAAGCGCATCTTGGCTGCGCTACACAAAGCAGACAAGAATTTCGCCACCCTGCTAGGAAGACCCCCTCGGCTGCCGCATCAATACTGTACCGCCGAGCTGCCGTCGGACCTCGCAGACGAAGACCTATTTCTCGACTCAGCCGCGATTGAATCGGCACTTGGCGGTCTCGACGCACAGGGCTGGAACCTGACCGGAAGATTCTACCCGGCAACGCTGATTCGCGTGCGCCAGATTCTCTCTGTATTGCGGGAACAGGTTCTCGAACTGTCTCTGGGCCGCAAGGGTGGTCATGACCGGGGCGAGAGCCTTCTGTGAGATACCGCTCATCTCGCATCACATCGCATGCCCGAAGCTGACACCCATAGATCCGCTTACCAGGCATGCCAGCGGACGTGGGACGATATTCCAGCTCGATTCGGCTACAACCCCACATGCTGGGAAGCCATGGACGGGTTTGAATGCTCGGCCCAGATCATCGTGCATTTCGAGTACCTGATCAGCGTGTTCCAGCTCCATCGGATCTGCAGCAAGGAAAGCGTCGAGGGGATGAAAAAGCTGCTCGATACATCCATGCAGATCCTCTCCGTGATCATGGATCTGGCAAAGCAAGACCGGCACTTTGAGATTCGGAGCCACTTACCGTGGATTGTAAGCCTCACTCCGTCTGGTTTTGTTCCCCTAACTCGGCAGAGCGCGGGCTGAGTCTCTCTCTCTCTGCAGTTTTTATTCTACGGTATCCCCGCGGCGGGCGCCCTGGTCACTGAAATCCACCGCCACACCCTCTTGAACCGGGCATTGCCGTCCTCAACAGCGCGCTCGGAGATCATCCGAACGCTGAGCTTCATCGTTTCATGGTTTCCGAACGCCGACATGCCTTCTCGGGCGACATCAGCGGCTTGCGTCAAGCTAATCCAGATCATCGGCCGGTTGTTAGACGACGCGCTTGATTACCGGCCCCCGCAACAGGGCCCCAGCGAGACCGGCCATCCTGCTCTCAATGCTACAGCGGGAATCAATGCCCGAGGGAGGGGGGAGGGTGTGGAGAGAGAATCCACATTGAGCCAACCCCAGATCGCCGACTCTGACGTCCTACGGGAAACACCAGGGCAGGGTTGGAGGCCGCAGTTCAGTGGAGATCTGGGATTTGAACTTGCCAGTGAGGGGTTCTTGTCCTGGCTCGATGAATTGGATCTGGACCCGATGGCGCCACCATGGTTTCTCTGAGGAATAGGAAAGCACACCAAATATATACTTGAGACCTCGTAGGATCAGAAAGTGGAATTCCAGAAAGGGTGAATTTCCCTGTTGAGTGGTGGAGGGCCAAGGAGGCGTTAATGGATATAATAATACCTCATATGAACCTCGAAATTATCCAACTTCCACAGAGACTTCAATCATGCGACCTCTGCTGACATTATATACAAAGCCAGTTCGACTCCGATTCGAATCCCTGCCTGACTAAAACCACGAATACGCCCTAATGGCCTGCACAAAATGGAAATCAATGTCCGAAGTAAGCAGCGGCCCCAGCTTCTTCAGGTCAGCGACGAGTCTATCCACGATCCCATACCCAAAGTCGCCAGTGGCCTTTCTCAATTTGTCCAGGTCGTCCTTGACCAGGAAGCTGGCGGAGGCCGCCCCAAGAATGGCAGTGTCGAAGGCAGGCTTCTTGGACACCAGCAGGTCGAGCGTAGTGTAGATCTTGCCCTGGAGGGAAACCACCGAGTTGGTGATCTTGATCGAATCGTCCTGATTGAACGACGAGGTCGCGTTCACTGCCGTCGACGCGTTGTTGATGTTCTTGATAAGGTCGGTTGTCTGGCCCTGGATCTTCAGCGCGTCCAAGGTGCCATTGAAGCCGCCGCTGAACTTCTCGAGCGAGGCAGAGAGGGTGGAAAGCTGGTCCGATATGGCGGTGATGCCAGAGAGAACGTCATCGGTCGAGCGAGCCTCGAGGGTGCCGGCTTGGTAGGGGGCGGCCAGGGTGCTGGCTCCTGCCAGCAAGAGGGTAAAGAAGACTTTGGTCAATGGAGCCATTGTAAGACCGCGGATTACAAAATAAACAGTATGGGGAGACTGGGGATAAGCCAGGTTACGATGCCCGTTGCGCTATATAAACATTTCACAAGCGGGCTCATGCCCCAGGGCGGCAGCCTGGGGGGGGCATCCCGAGGCCAGGAGAGGCCAGAAAGGGGGGGTGAGGGGAGGGGATGTGTCCGTGTAGCTTTGTGGATCGAGGGTTGGGACTGTTAACTGTCTAATGTCGATCAGCCATTCACAATTTCTGAGTGTCCGTGTAGCGAACTTTCACGGGTACATCATTTCGACGCTACCGTGAGCCTAGGGCCCGGGATATGCAGTTGGCCTCCTCGAAAGGGTTCACGAACGTCTGCCTCGATGGGGTAATTCGACAAGCTCCATGATGGATTACCCCAGGACGAGATGGGGGAATTCAGGGGGTTAATGCTGAGGATCCTGTGATGCACGACGCGCTACCGCACATCCACGACGTCGAGAAAGAGATCGTCCGAGACAAGACACGGTCTTGCCCATGTGTTCGGGGTGCAACTGCCGGCCAGGATAATCAGGATTGACATCCCTGCGAACTCTGTGTTTGCTCCACTGCTTGTCAGATTTTGGAGAGCTTGGAGAAATCCTGTACTCTCTTTCCTTTTCCCATCTTGTCGAATTCGTCAGATCTGCATGAGTTTCCACTACCTTACGAAATACAAGAAGAGTTACGGGAAAAATATGTTCACTTCGATTAATCTGCACTCTGGATATGTACTCATATTAGAGAGATCGTAGGAAAACGCAGTCCAGTCCACCTCAGGACTTTCCACCACAGGCCGTAATGTTCAATGAGCTTCCAACCAAGGTGCTGCTGTAGGTCAAGTGAGCCCGGTTGATTGGGTTCTCACCAAAGTTTTGGGCAGCATTGCACTTCTGCGACCTGTTAGCCCTGCACATGGCAAACACCGTAGGAGAACTCACCGAGGACTCAAGACCGCAGTTCACAGTGGTGGACGCGTCGTTTGCATCCTTCGCCTTCTCCCAGTATTCCGGTCCGTGGTGGGCATAACCCAGGAGAGTGGGCGGGATTTGAGGGACGCCGTCGTTCGCGTGCGTCACCCGGAAGTACCTGGAATCGGGGACGAGGCCGGTGACATACTTACCCCAGGCTGCATTTCCATTGCGAGGCTCGCCGAAGGTGTAAGTCGTCACCGTTTGGCCACTGGCCGCGAGCGAGGCCGACGCGATGGCGGCAATGCCCCCTCCAAGGGAATGGCCGGTAACCACGAGAGAGTAGCCGGGATTGCTACCCAGGCTGGATTTCACAACCGAAAGGACTTGACTCGCGATGGCGTTGTAGGCGGCTTGGAACCCTTCATGAACCTATGATTTTGCGCTTGTTACGCCCCATCTTGAACTAAATGCCACAGGAGGGGAGGAGACGTACCTTGCAGTCGCTGCAAGAGGTTCCGTCGACCTTCAAGGGAACCAAGCTGAACGCAAAATCCGAGTCGAGATCCTTGGGCGACGAAGTTCCGCGGAATGCAACCACGAGCTGCTTTGCCTGGCTGTCTCCGAAGATCGTGGCTTGGGTGTCCGTCGCTGCATCACTCAGGTAACGCACGACGGTGCTGCCCGCGGGAGGAGTGGTGCACACGTCGGCGTACGCTGCGGCCGAAAACGCAGTGTATCGTTGGATTTGGCTGTAGACCTCAGCGGAGACTGCATTCATCAGCGATGCGACCTTGCCCCAGCATTGAATGCACGGCACATACCTGCGGACTGCGCCATGGACCGGCCGGCCAGGACGAACATTAAGAGAGCCTTGAAATTCAACTCCATGGTGACCACTAATTCTGTCTGAGGCTGATGCAAGACGAAAGAATGTAACAAAGGCCAGAACAAGACCCTGACGGGTTCATACGAAGTAGGCGAAAAGAGCGCAATATTTAACAACCCGCACCATCTCCCGTTCCCCGGTCTGGGGGCGCCAAAGTTATTGGCTTGGCTTTCGAGCACGGGTGGCTCCGTGAAAGAGGGGTCGACCCCGAAGATCAGCCTGCCCAAGCGTCCTGCATCCTTTCTGGAGTTCCCCTGACATCGGGCGCGTCGATACCTGGGGTAAGCCGAGGAATATGCCACCGTGACAGATCGACGTGCCCCAAGATGGGAAAAGAACCTGGGGAGAGACCTAGAATACGAGCATCAGGCTTAGTCCCCAACTCTGCAGACCCCCCCCCCCCCCTCCTATCGACGCCGTATATATGAATGAATTAATTTCTCACTCTTTCCTTCTCTCCCCGCATCAATTTCGAACTCTACCTTCCTCAAAATGCGCGTCGTGAACTACTTTCTCGCGTTCCTCCTGCCCACGCTGGTGCTGGCGGACGTCCAAACCATCCAGTGGGACATTGGCAACATCAGCAGTCTCCTCACCACGCTCAATAAGGATGCCCAGGGGGTTATCCCCGGAATCCCCGGCGTGCCGTTTGCCCTGCAGGTGCAAGTTGACTCGGTGAACCTCGACCAGAGGCTCAATGTTGCGACCAAAAACGCAAACGCCGCCGAAAAGCTGAACCTGGGTGATACCCTCGGGGTTGGTATCTCCCTGATTGCCCTCCAGCCCAAAATCACCGATACCCTGAAAGTGGTCTCGGGCAAAAACGTGACGTTCGGCGAGTTGGGTATCATCGTATATGCTTCCCTGCAGCAATTACAGAGGGACACCTCTGCGTTCGCGACCGCGTTGGTGGGCAAATTGGACCCTCTCGCAGGGATCATCGCCCCTTCCATTGTGGACTCCATCCAGAAGGCATTCAACGAGTCTATCGTGGCATACGAGAGCAACAGTGAGTAGACGACCCCTCCTCTCCCCCTTCCTCGTCTCGTCAGCTAAGAGATCGGAACAGAGCTCCAGGCCTAGACCCGTAGTGGCCCAGCTAGGAGTACGGTTGTTATTTTTGGGGTATGATGCTATGAGTCTATAATCAATGGTACAGATAACGTAATTCCCAACCAAGCCGGCCACCCGACCGAGCCAGCCACCTCATCAAATTCGGCCGCCTTGATAAATTGAAGCCATTCAATCAACCACCATGCCATTAAAAGCGCGTTAAACATCTCAAAAATTGGTGGAGCAAGAGGGAAGGATTCAATTAGCAATATTGGCTTTAAAAAATAATCAAATTTCAAGTATTCATCACGCTACCACAATATTTAAGATGCCCTGATCCACTCTTCAAGAATGCCTTGCAGGACATCAATTTCACATTAAATAGTGTGCCAATGACCACAGGCTATCTCAAACTTAGGAGAATACCTTGATAGAATAAGTACTATCTAGGGATATGTATGGAGTTGCTCCTAGACCTTTACATGTGCAGGAAATAACAAATATTCTTCTTCAAGCAGATATCTCATCTACACACACGCCTGTAGGCAAGAACTAGGTGTTAACCTTTATTAATCACCATGAAAAGATCAGAAGCAAGTTTACATGAAAATATAACTATAAAAAAGTTAAATGTGAGAATCCTAAGGTTATTAAGACCTGATTTAAGTAACTATAGAAAGTACGCCTTTAATATGGTATCTTAGATAAAGATATCTTTAATTTTAATAAAACTGGCTTTGCTATAGGCCTAATTACAACTACTAAGGTAGTTACTAGAGCTAATATGCCTGGAAAACCTTATCTTATACAGCCTGGGAATTAAAAATGGGTTATAATTATTAAATATATTAATTTAAGTGACTGGGTGCTTCCTACATGCATTATCTTTAAAGAAAAGGTTTATATAGAGAGATGGTATAAAGAAGGCCTTCTCTTTCTTGATTAGAGGATTAAAGTAAGTGAGAATGGCTGGATAACTAATAAAATAGGCCTTTACTAGCTTCAAAAAGTCTTTATACCTGTAATTACAGGCCATGCAGTAGGCTAATATTAATTACTTGTTCTAGATGGCAACGGCTAGCATAAATGAGCTGGTATATTAAATTTCATCACATGTCGTAAATCTCATACGTGCAGCCCACCAGCCCTGGGCCTGTAGACATGCAAAAAATCATTAAGAAACGGATGAGAAATGGCAGCGTTATTTCTCGGGCGCTTCCGGGGAGGTATATGGCGTCTCCCCCTTCGCCGGAGGTCTTCGCACCTCCAATGGCCCCTTGTCCGGTTGGAAAGCCACCTCGGCATTACAACTGGTACAGTGAATATGGAAGTCCTGGTACCACCGGAAGACAAAAGGCACCCAGACGCCCAGCACCCCGAAGCAGAGGCAGCAGAGACAAGCCGTTGACCTGCGGTTCCACTGTTAGCGTTGAGCTCGTTCGAGGCCGTGTTAACTCATGGTGAGGGTATTACTTTGTATGTTCCGAATGTTCTTCCACAATTCGCGTCGTGACGATTTGCTCACAGAAGGGACATTGAATGAACTGCGTACCACTGCAGTCGAGACTTTCCAACGGAACGATTGGTTGTGTGGCTTCCCCAGGCTCTGTACTGCTCATGATGTCTGTCATTTCGGCTGTATGTGGACCTGATGTCATGGCCACGCTTTTCTCGAGTCTAGGGGCGGTTAGCACTTGAGAATTCTTCGCTTGGGGGGAAGACATGCTCATTTGGCTGTGGGGATAGTTCCTGCTGTGTATTGAGCCCTGGATCGCTGGGCAGCGGTGCCTGTGTTGGCGGCATGGCCTGGTGGCTCTGACCTTGATCCATATTGATAGTATAATGGGTTGAGATTGGGGGAAACCAGGTCTAAGATTGAGAAATCAAAGCTGGGTTGGTAATCCCAATAAATACCCAGGATAGCGAGGCGATTCTCCCTCAACGTTCCCAGGATCTTGACGATAATGCCTCTCAACCATCGAAATTGAAGCACGTTGTCGAGTATACGAGGGGGCTGAGTCTAGCTCGAAAAAAAAAAAGGGACTAGGCCTCTCGTTCGCCTTGGCACTGCTGGGCGAGGAGTCATCGATCGTATTTGCTCGCCTCACGTTTGACGGAACATTTGCCCCTCCTGGGTAAAAGTACCTCATCAACAGGATCTCCCAAGCGAGTGCTGGAGCTTGTTGTTGTCGAATGCCACACCCCTCCAGTTGGAAGTAATTAATTTGTTTCCTCCGCGATTGTCATGTGCCGCGACCGGCAATGGTTCATCTCGTATGAGTTGGAATTTTCCAAGGTCATTCTAGCCAACTAGGTATCGAGTATCATAGTCTGTTGAACACCTGATAACACCTCGGAGTCGCCGCATTACATTACCAGAAGGGACTGGATACGAAACCCAGCGGTTACGGTGGATGTTTGCCTATGGCTACTCTAGTTTGCGAATGCTGTACTCTAGGTTTCCCTTGACGAACTACAACTGCCACGTTCAGCGGCCACTGCTAAGGGATTGACATCTAACGAAGGTAATATCAACCTGGGCCTGCACGATATCTCGCGCTTGCTCGGCTTCTATGATCACCACGCCTTCGTCCGCCCCTATTATAGGAACTCCAGGTCGATTCGCAAGCCAAGTGGCGGCCTGCGATGCCTTGCGCCCAGCGTGTCCCAGCTGGATTCCACAGAGGGCACCCTGGCTCTTGATAGAGTCCGCCACTTTCTTGACACCGGGGATCGGCGTGTCGTCCCACAGTCCTGGGCGATTGGGCGTGATGCGGCCGTTTGGGGTCACATCTGTTACCTCTATGAATACCAGCGCAGCGCGCTTGAGCGCATAATGACCGATCGTGGTGACATGGTGTTCCGTGAGCTGCCTGGCTTTGGACCCGAATGATGCGGTCAAGAACTTGCACATCGGCGAGAGCACGATGCGGCGGCGGAGTGTGAAAATTGTTGGGGTTGTTGCTGTTACTGTCGAAAGCGCACCTTGGTTCTCAATGTGCTTGGAGGTGAAATAGGGGATCTGGTGTGCCCCCCGGTTCAAGGAGGGAGGACTGAAGTCCGGAGCTTGTATCATCGTAGTTGAGCGGGGAATTGTTGTGATAACTTTGTGGTAAAAAAAATGCGACTGGCGGTGTTTTTTGGTGGGGATGAATAAGAAAAGATGAAAAAGGATAAAATGAAGGTTGTATGTCAATATCATCTGAGCCATATTTCAATGCAGTTACTTGGGATATAATTATATTCATGGTGGTTTAAAGACAAATGGACTCTACTTTGCGCGTGTCTCACCCGAAGCCGGGCCATCCTCAATCGTCTAGTTCAGGGACTTGAGGCGGCGATGGAACATGCGCCTGAACTTGGTAAAGAAAACCTGCTTCCGAGTCCTGACGACGCGTCGATCTGTGGATGTAAAGATGGCGTCGGACTCGCCGTCAATGTGGCAGACGGCAATGACACCTCCCAAGCGATTCCAGGTAGTATACGCAGCTCTGCGCAGTGATGTAGGGCTCCGTGATTTCCTCCGGGGTACCAGCTGGTTGCGCTCTGGGACAATCCATTCCTGGGCTGGGGCAGACGGATATCGGCTTTAACAGCAGCGTGCTCACCACGAATCCCCGACTCGGGCGCGGCGCAGACGGACTAGCGACTGCCAATCTCCCACCGCGCTCCTGTCGGGGTGTCGCCGATCTTCAGGGAGCCCGGCAGGAGGAAATCCTCAAGGTTCTGGGCCGTTCTCGATGAAGGGGGTCGCGTGCATATTCTTCTTCTCCCTGTCGGAATAATTTGTCACCAGCAGCGCCGTATGGGTCAAATCACACTCGATGACCACGTCCTTGCATTTCGAGTGGTACATGATGGTCCATAAATGCAAATCCTCTCCGGTTTCGGCGGTGGCACGTACTGGGCCAGAGTTGAGGTACAGCTCCCTGTCCTGGCCGAAGTTATGTGTCCATGATCTATCATCTACGAGCTTGACAAGCCGGACCTTATCGACGAACATGGAGTCCGCATCCTGGAATCCTCGATATTGAGGGTGGGCTTGGACCAACGCGTAGTCCAGGAGGTTCTTTGAGAAGACGAGATGTTGCGTGAAGATGATCGGCCTCAATGACCGTCAACGGTTTTTGAAGTATGTTTCATGCAGTCCTCTAGAGACCTCATCCCCTCCCCCGCAGCACAGATGGCGGTGTGGACAGGCGCCGGAATTTTGATCAGTTGTTAACTAACATCCGTCGGGTATGGATGTGCTAAGGTATATACAGTAAAGGCGATTCAAAGGATTGAGTCTCGCTCCGAGCCTTTTTGTCTGGGAAACTTGGAAAATCTGGAATTATAGTAGCCCTGGATTTGCACGCACCAAGTCAGTGGGAGGCCAATGCATCCACCCCCAGACCGCAAAAACCAAGGGTCCTCCAAAAGCTGCCCACCGGAACTCTGTCCGCTGCAAGGGATAGCTGGCCTCTGTGATTTGCTACGGCCCAACCTAAGGCATGCATGTTACGAATCTCGTACCTCCGAGTCAGTCCCCATCGAGCACTGACGCCGCCAATCGTGTCGTGACAATTGAACACACCGTCACCCGTGCCTTCAGGGATAAATATTACCCCTGGAGGAAAGGAATTCTGTCACGGCTGACACAACCTCCATGTCGAATTCCATGGTCTCTTGAGATCCTAGACTGTCATGGCGCTGGCGCAGACTATACTTGCTTTCCCAGCACTGGTGTGATCCCTCCCCCCACGGAGACACAGTCCCTCCATTAACAGACGAGACTCTATCCAGGTGCTGGTCTTGCTGATTGGGAAAGCATTGTACAACGTCTTCTTACATCCTCTGCGCTCCTACCCGGGACCGAAACTATGGGCGGCCTCTAGACTTCCTCTGATCCGCCGCAACACCAAGGGCGACCTCCACGTGCAGGTCCAGCGCCTCCACGAGCAGTACGGCGACGTGGTGCGTATCGGGCCTGATGAGCTCTCCTACATCACCTCCACCGCCTGGAAGACCATCTACGGTCACCGTCCCGTTGAGATGCCCAAGTCCCTCAAGGGCCATGGAAATTTCAGTCCGGATAACGGGGTGCATGGCATTTTGACCACGCCCCTGAAACCAGACCATTCGCGAATGAGACGCCAGATTGCGCAGGCCTTTTCGGACCGGGCTCTACGCAGCCAGGAGGCCTTTGTGCATAAATATGTCGATGACTTGATTGCGCTGCTCGACAAGTCCGCGGGCACCGGCCGTGCGATCAACATCACGGATTATTACAATTTCATCACCTTTGATGTTATCGGAGGTTTGTATGCACCTTTTCTTTCCGTCTCTACCACCGGTTGCGCTGATTGCGCCTTGTTGCCCATTGTAGATTTGGCGTTTGGCGAGTCGTTCGACTGTCTCCGTGACACCCGCCTGCACAGCTGGATCACATTCATCTTCGATATGATATCCACCATCCCTTACCTTCAGGCTCTCCAGTACTTTGGCGTCTCCCAATATATCTCGATGGTTGTCCCAAAGAAACTTCTCGAATCCAGAAAAGGGCGCATCGACATGGCAATGGCAAAGCTGAAGCGCCGCCTAGAAAAGGGCGTAAATGGGGAACGAGGTGATTTTCTAAGCTATGTCCTGTCCCAGCCGGAGGGCAAGGGGATGAGCCTTGGGGAATTACAAACACTGTCACAGGTTTTGGTTGTCGGGGGAAGCGAAACCACCGCGACCACCCTCTCGGCGGCGACTTTCTATCTGATGACCAACCGGCGGGTGTATGAGAAATTGCTCGCCGAGATCCGCGGTGCCTTTGCAGAGGAAAAGGATATCACCCTGGTTGGTGCCGGTCGGTTGAAGTATCTCTCTGCCGTGGTGGAGGAGGCGCTCCGGATGTTCCCTCCAGTGCCGGCGAGTCTGCCTCGCCTCGTACCAAAGGGCGGGGAAATGATTGATGGCGAATTTGTTCCTGCTGGGGTGGGGATCCAGTTCCGTTACTCTCCCGATGTCCCTCATATTCTGCGTATCAGTGCTGATATTGCCTGTGTAGTTCGCCGTCGGGGTGTCGCAGTATGCGGCGTACCACTCCGCTACCAACTTCGTGGATCCCTTCAGTTTTGTTCCCGAACGGTTCGCGCCTGAGACCGAAGAGGAAAAGCAGAAGTTTGCTGCCGACCAGAAAGGCGCCTTGCAGCCATTTTCCTTTGGCCCGCGGAACTGTATAGGGCGCAATCTGGTACGACCAATTCCCCTGCTAAGCAGTTGATCTAAAGACCTAACACAACCCGATCTAGGCCTACGCCGAGATGAAGATTATCATGAGCCGTGTACTGTGGAACTTTGACCTGGAGATTGCTCCAGGGTCCGATGCCTGGATGGGGCACCTCCCGGCCAATATTCTCTGGCAAAAAGAACCGTTGATGGCGTATGTCAAGGCCCGGCCAGGGCGACCCGTGCCCAAGAGTCAGGCATAAGTCCCAGGACGTATTGGGTCGTTCAACTTCCGTCGCTCTCCCAGCCAGTAAGGGGAGACTTGTATTTGAGATCTTGGACCGGTGGATCATGAAGAATGATTTTATGTCGAGCTTAATGTTAGTGATATGATTTGGGTGTCCTGATCTCAAACTTTGCGCATTGCTGTCCAGTGATTGGTGGGTACTCAGTATTCGTGCATGGAGCTGCGAGGTGGCCTACGACATGTAATTCATCCTGGATGTATTCACAGTCAGCTGTATCAATAACGGGTGTTAGATATAGTAAGGGCGAACGTACCAGTATCCCGGGTGAAAGTCCAGGCCTGGGTCGTACGGATGCTCGTTTCTCCAAGGCTTGTCCCCCTGATTTTTACCTGGAACCACGAGGCAAATACTCGGCGCATTCCCGGTCTTCTCGTGCACCCAGAAACCCCCTCTTCGACAGAAGTCTGCTGTCCGGTGGCTCGCACTCCCGGAATTCGACGATAGTTCCGGAGAGTCATCGATGAGACGGCGCCGCAACACCAACTCACTGCCGGGCAGACAGAGTTCATCCGTCGCTGAGAGACGCCAAGTTGCCCTGACGCGGAGTTTGACGGTCCTTCGAACTCTGCTTATCTCGTTTACGATGCTTTTAAGTGGCTAGTTATGGCTCACGCGGCTAAATGGACAGCTTCGATAGCGCCCGCGGTGGGAATTACATCATTGAGCTATCTACCTTTACTACAACCTCACAATACCTTCCCTATATACACACTCATCGATGGACCGTTAGCTTATGACAAAAGTACCAGTTTGTTCTGCTCTCAGCTTATTCCCCAAACCAAGCCCAACCTTGCGCGTCGTTCCCGACTCCTCCTGTAGACACAGCAAACACCCTCGTCCTGGCACGTTGGAATAGGATCGCGGCATGACTATCACCGTCTGGCCGCGCAGAAGCTGATTCAAGGGCTCCGTGACCACCGCCAGCTGCGCCTGATTTGTCTTGGTCCAGATCACGACCACTGCGGAGTCGTCCAGCTGCGCCTCCAGCCATCGGCACTGCAGCGCCAGGACGACCGTCTGCACGGCCATGCAGCGCAAGTCCCTCAGGAATGCCGCGTCGTACTGTTTCAGCTGCCGCTCGCTGCCCGTCTTCCACGGCAAGATGGCCGCCAGATATCCGGGTCCCAGTCGCCCATCCCCCAGGAGCGCAGAGCTCGTCGGCAGCCCGCTGGCCCGTGTTATGTCGACCACGCGCTGCCTCTCGCTCTCGAGGTGGTCATGGAAGATGCCGAATTGTCTCCCCCATGCGCGCAGACTGCCCTTCGCGGAGAGACAGTGCACCGCTGTGACCGTGTCGTAGGCCACGTCCTCAAGTGTCAACTGTTGCGGCAGTGCCCCGTGTCCGGTGGTGGTAAAGGAGAGGGTGTGCGAGAATATCCCCTCCGCCGTCGCTGGCGTCGACACCGGCGCCGATTCCACCCCAAGCCAGAACGCGATCCGCTGCCCCGTATTCCAGATCGAGCCACCGCCAAGGAAGAACAGCAGCGAGAGATCTCCGCTCTCCACACTCATCTGGTAGTAGGCCTGGTACAGTTCGCGCACCGAATTCGCGTGGCTCAGGGCCTCTGAGGGTAGATGGCTCTGGACCAAACCCCAGACACCCAGCAACCGGTCCACATCCCGGTGACACTGCCGGGTCCTCAGGGCATGGGCTACATGCGCGTATGACAGCTTCTGCGCTGCATGTAGCTGCTTGATCTTGAGCATCTTCCACATCTCACTCCGCTGCAGCTCCTGCAGGAGGCCTACCCCCCATCTGATTCCCTGATCTAGGGTATGCTGCGCGACGCGACCGAAAGCTTCCAGCAGCTGGAAAATACATCCCCGGTCCAGCAGATATCTCTCCGGGGTGACGAAGAGGACATGCTGTGGAAGAATGCCCTCCTGGAGAGTCCAGACGCGGCGAAACCACGGCGCGCGCTCCAGAGCAGTCAGGTTACGGAGCATGCGAAAGCATCGGAGGGCGCTCTGCGGCACCGACGGCGGCGGGATATTAGACCGGGGAGGCCCATGGTGGGCGGCCCCGTGCCTATCCATCCCGTACACCCGATTTACCTCCGTGATTGAATGCAGCACCAGGTCCCAGTCCGGCTCCCAGTGGGTGTTATCCAACCAGACAAGGCACCCCGCGGCTTCCTCCCAGTATATCTTCATGCGCACCATCTCCGCGCGATCTTCGCTCCCGCGCTGGTCCAGACAGAGTACATCCATCCACATGAACCGCACGCCGCCAACCGCCCGACACGCGGTTAGGATCTGCTGCAGCTTACGGGCGCTCTGAATCGGAATGTTCCAGCTCACACCGTATTCGATTCCCGGAAGTTCAAGGATGTCGTCACCCCAGACGTGCGATACCACGATGTACTCGGCCTCGTCCGGGTCCGGTAGGTCGCTGCTGCGCACCACCCGGTTCTCCTGGAGATCAAAGAGGAGGGGCGGGAGGAGAGATCGCCGTCGGCGGCCGGCGCCGTTGTGCGTGTTGGTTGGTTGTGTGCGTGAAGGAAACATGCGCCCCCCGAACTGGTTGCCGATCGCTCTCCCTAAGCTCCAGTCCTGGCGTACACGGTCGCCACGGTCGGTCAGGATCTGGTGGGTCATCCATGTCTCGCTCCCTTCGGTGGGTGTGAAGCAGGGCCAGAGCGTTTGGTTCTCGAACTCGATGCTGTAGCTACTGTCGTCGACCCGAGCGCCTTTGTGATTCCCCTGCGGCGCTGGCGGTGGGGCGAGGCCCGGCTCGTCTGGGATCCCAGCAAGAGTCGTGCCTTCGCCTGGGATGGGGAAGACCTGGGATACTGGCCGCTCGTCGTCCGGCTCTGGCTGACTGGAGAAGCGATGCGACATCCGGCCCCAGAGGGAGGTTTTCGCTGATGCCTTTGTGTCCCTACCCATGATGGATCACTGGGGATGCCCTCCGTCGCCATGGTGGGCGTGGGGTTGATATGCGCTGCCTTGGGGTGGTTGACTCTCTCTCTCAGAGGCGAGCTGGGCAGGGCTCGTCTAATAAGCCTCGAATACGAGGACGTCCGCACTGCCCCTCGTTTGACAGCCAGTCAGCGCACGCCAATCCAGAACGTGGGGGGGCGTTGCTTGCAGCGAGTCCGGTGGCTGATTCTGCCTGAGTCGTATAATTAACGTGAGCAATCATCTCGAGAGGCATACAGATATGAACTTCTGAAATCAGGCTTGAATTTGGGGGTTCTGGCTCGCCCAGGGTCACATTGGCTTTCAATGACATTCTGGTCATGCTTGGCATTTCTTACCTCGGTTCTATTCTCTTTCACGCGAAACCGATAAGGGCCGGTAGAGGCTTGGGTATGCAACTATAAATCCCGACCAGGGATGAGCAATCACGAGGGATAAGGAGCTTTTCTTTCATAACCCATAACTAAACGGCGAATATATATATAATTTTTTTTGCAATCATCTCACCACGTAAACGTCTCTGGGAATAAATCTAGAGCATCATATCCCCTGCCTATGGCCTTGACGGCAGCATCTCGAACATCATCAGCCAAAGCTCCTGGGCCACACGAGACCACTGCCAGGGTTTCCTCCGGCATAGCACACGCCCCCGCAGCTTGACAAACAATGTCGTGAACAGCAAGCCGGTGGCGAAAGATACTCATAGGGAACACCTCCGAAGGGGGCAGTATCTCAGAGGCAGTTGGAGATTCAATCTCGTTCTTCTCTGAAAGCACCTCTTTGTTGGCGCGCGAATCGTTCTCCAGAACTGGTGTTGAGAGGATACTCCCGGCCTTGAGCGAGGGGCCGCCAGCGTCGCCGGTGAGGTAGACATCCAGCCGTACATCAAACTTGTCTGCAATATCTGGACGACGCCATGGGGCGAGGTCCTGTTCATAGACCTCTTTCAGCAGGCTCTCTTCTCGGACGCACCACACCAGCTGGATCCGACGCGTTCGCATATTGTTATCTTTGGCAGCCGCTTCGAAGAGAGCCTGCAGATGGGATAACGCAACCGTGACTCCCAGGCCACCAACAACGAAAAGCACCGATGTATACCCGGAAACCGTGTGGGCGTGCCCGTATGGACCTTCGATGACGAGACGGATGGGCCTGCTGAACCCCTCCAGGCCGCCCTCAGTTGGACCTTCCGATACCAGGCGGTCACGGACTCGGCGAGTGAAGCCGTTGAAGACTCGAAACATAAATGTCACCTGCGTAGACCCCCCGCCATTCGTGGCTTGTGACTCGCGAGACGGTGATTCCCATGAACTGAGCGTAAACGGGTGGCATTCCCAAATCTTCAAGCCGCTCACCAGGTAAACGTAGTAGTATGTGCCGGGTTTGGGGCGGACGAGATTTCGGACTGGGACGGTGACCTTGATGACATTTGCGGCCTCGATATATCGGGCGGTTGATTTCCTTGTTAACCGGTTGATGGCGAAGACGCACCCGTAGCGAAGTGCTCGATCAAAGGCCCACACACTCGTGCAGGCCCAAATGTAAGGGTCATACTCCCCATCAAATATTTCCAGGTGGCTTGGAAAGTTAGCGCGCAGGGTCCGAGCAGAGTAGAATGCAGTTGGAGACATACTACCACATTGCGACAAGGAGAAGAACCGCAAGAAGTATGTGGATGATTAGAAATACCTCATACGCATGCTTCCGCAAGGGATAAACAGCAAAGATACTGAGAAAGCTCATGGCGATAACGCTCTAAACACCGAGTTAGGAGACGTCCACAGGTGCTGGGAAGATCAGGCAGCATACAATAACACCCATATACCAATATCGCTCAGCCCATTGTAGTATGAAGATCGCTTTTCCTCCATCTAGCGCGTCTTCATTAGCTTTGGTTGATTCGCGTTGGCGACAGTCTTGGTGTAGGGCTTACTGCTAAACTCAAACACAGTATAGCAGATTCCGTGAACAGCCGCCTCTATTGTTGCAATCCGAGCCACCCATCGATGGAATTGATTGAATGTCACGAAGCTCCACCCTGTCAGCCAGATAAGGACGTTGTTTCTCATCGCAAACGCCCATAGGAGTGTGAGGTTGCAGAAGGCCAAGACCCCAGCTCGATCTGCCAGATAGCGGGTGAGCTGGTCTTTCGGTTTCGGCCAGCTAGACGCAGTGGATCGAGATTAGTGCCGTTATGTTGCATGGAAGAAGCGAGACTACCCACTATAAGTTTCCCTCGAATAGGTCATAGTGCACGCAGCACAGAACGAAGTTGATAATGGCAAATGCGATCAGAGCTAGAGACTGCAGTCTCGGCGGTACAGTCCCGACTAGACTGGGCTCTGCTGCTCTCTTTCCAACCAGGGCAGGCGTGGATAAATGTTGTTTCATTCGGCCATTCAAGGTCCGGAAAGACCGGGTACAGCTGATAGAATGTTCACCGAAGAAATAGCCGACTACCCTCAGGAGAGCGGCGACGACAATGATAATCCCGAAGTAGCCAAACATTGCGTATCTCAATATCCGTCAGAACGCGTCAAATGTATGGAAGGGCAAACTCGGGGAAAACGTACCCGTAGTTGGCTCGCGTATCGGCGGCAGTTTGCCATGTTACCTAGAATCTGTCAGATGCGACTTCGGAATGATGGTCGTGAGCTCGTACAATGGTCTTCAGGGCGGCTTTGAACGGGGCTTCTTGCACAAATACTGGAGTTTTATATGTTGTGGGGCTAGCCATATTGTCGAGGCTAATCGGTGGATATTCGCGATATTCTGCATCTGAGATGTTGCTGATAATTGACCAGGGGAAGAGAGTGACCCCCCCATATTCTTCGCAGCCACCGCCAATATATTCCATCCCTGCCTCGATTTCACTCTCTGTACAGTAATGTCTCATGCAGAGGAAGATCGATTGAACACGAAGCACATTGGTGCATTGGGAGATATACCATCCCGATGTAGAAGACACTCCTGTAAAAATGAGACCAGAGACCGAGGTATGGCAAGCATCGGCGCAGTCTGACGGGCTGCCCGCCACAGCCGAGCTATAGAAAAGAAGTAGTCCGAGAACGGCGAAGAGCTGCATGGCGAACCACTCTGTATGCCTTGTTGCATAAGGACTGTCGGCCCTCTCTACGTGGCGAAGAAGGAGAATCTCTTGTTATCTTTATAGCCTGCAGATCCTGGAGAAATGGTGGGGGTTACACGAATTGACTAATAGACTGGTCTCATTGCCCGTGGAATAACTTGGTTGTGGCTTCGACAACCCAAACGAGGACAAGGATGGCATGGGATTGAGACACCCTGTTGACTAGCCCCGACCCGCCGCGAGCGCTCCACTGAAATCAGCAGTGAGCAGCACCTCCCTTACAAGACCTTTTACATCCGTGGTAGAATGGATATATCCTTGTCATGAGCCGAACGGAAACCGAAAAGCAGCATAGCCTGATCCATTAGCAGGAAGATAGTCGGGCCACGGACAACCCGTTGGAAGCGGCGGTCCTGGAAACGCTCGACTGTGCGTCGATGTGATTAATTTTTTTATGCGATTGATAAGATAATTTTGCAGCTGCTAGTTGCAACCCTACTCCGTATTATCCCACTTGGTGCACCGCTAAACCGTCCTAAGCCTTCCATCGACCCCCAAGGATGAAACAGGTGCAAAGTCTACGGAGTAAAATCCTGCAGATCTTCTCTCACCCCCCGAGAAAACATCCTGCCAGCATTTCGGCCCTTGGGGGACCCCTCGTTGCTGGACTGAAAGCTGATGCTCATTACATGTATCATGAATTCATCAGCAGCATGCGTAATTTAGGAAACCCCATGTGCCCAGGTTGGCTGAAGCTGATCGTCGTGCAGACATTTTAACCCCACGGAAAGGGTCGTGTTTTTATTCCTACGAAACTCTACCTGCAGATTCGAATTCAATTTGACCCGCAGGAATGAATCGGGTGGATTCAAGGACTTCCTTCTGCTTGGGGGGAAAAGGCCCCGAAGGAGCCAGGGCCTTGTGAGAATCAGCGGTCACGCGACACCAGGGACGATGTTGTTAGTCATTCTGGTGCAGCCTGCGGACCATTCTTCAGAATTAATCCAGCGGTTGCAAGCGTTTTTCTCCTCCACGCGGACCTAACCTTTCAAATCGGAAGATCAAGGCGTACATGACGGCTGGGGGGAAGTTTCAGATTCAAAGGAGGCTCTCGAGCCTGGTGGGGGTCCTAATCTTCTAGTCCCCTCTCCCAATCTTGTAGAGCGAGGTTCTTGGGGATATTTTTTTCAAGACAAGTGACCCAAAAAAAGGGAACTGGTGCCAGACCAATGACCATGCCGCTGGAGGCGGAATATAATTTTGCTTCTCCAGGCCCTTGACCATCAAACATGAACTCTTGTGTTCTCGTGTTGTGCATTTAACACGACCCAAGCTTTCTCCAGGTAAGGGTCGTGGACTCTCGGCGCTTCAGGAAAGCAGAAGAAGGGGTGAAATGTGCTCTCGGAAACCACCAAAAGCCACCGAAATAAGGTTAAGGATATCTTATCTGATCGTGTTTTGGGCCTCCGAGCGACGAATAAACGTGTTGCATGGTGAAATCCCGTATTTTGGGCCAGAGTGGCGCGCTGAAATACGAGCTCCAGGAACAAGTGAACCACATTCTCTGCCAAGATTTCATGTGCCGCTCATCTTGCCAAGGGCACTTCCAAGTTGATTCCAGTGCGCTCATCAAAATACGACTTGGATCGGGATTTCCCTTTCGAGACATGCCCATGAGCTCTTCTTCGGTCCCCCCCACGAGCCTTTCAGACCCCGTGTGATGGAACGTGTTGCACTGTCTCCCTGTGGCCTATTTAAGGGCCAATAGCCAATATCATTAGTTTTGTCCCATGTGCCAAATCCCATCTTGATTGAAAAAAACAAAAGAAAAGAAAAAGAGCCCGGAGGAGTACCTAGGTAAATTCCGGTAGAGCAAGTTTCACGAAAACAGTAGTCGGACAAATGGCATTTTTATTCGGAGCAGATCCACACCTATTGTGTACTCCCTGATGACGCGGTATTTGAAAAGCCTTGAACTGCCGGCTAATCTTCGGCTAGCGTGGTTCGTCTGCATAGAGCCTTGCCTCTGACTAATCATATTCCTCACTATTCACAATTTTGCCGGCTGTGCATGAGGAATAAAATTATGCTCTGGTTGTTAGCCAAGAGAAACCCACTCTCACCACCCCCTTGTACCTCTGCCAACTCCACACAAGGTGCCCTTCCCAGAAGGCTTTGTTACTTGATGTATGGAAGTTTAGTGAATGGATCATGCATGATTTTACTCTCAGGGTCGGGAAGCCCTCGTACAGGTTGGCCACCTTGTCAAGTGTGGGGTCCACGTTATATATATATCCCAACAATGCGGTAGATCTTTTATGTTGGTACGAATATCCTCAGATTGGTTGCACGATTAACATATCTTTTGACTTGGCACATATATTAGACCCATTTCACCATAGACAAGAGCTTTAATCTCTGGATATCAGTCCTGAAAGTGTTCTCTCTCCTCGCAGCTTTCGCAAGAGGTCTATATTCTTCACATAAAGCTCAAGCACATCTTACAAAATCTATCAGCTTGAATTTAAATCTCTACTGATGGTAGGAGCAAAGGGTTAATATTATTAGGCTAGATCGGGTTGGCAATCTTGCTGGTAAGGCCCTTACTGTGTGAATAAAATTCTAGACTTTGGCAATGACTTGCTGATGTTTCCCAGGCACATAGCACTCACGATCCGCGATGGCCCGACACATGCCACTACTCTGACCTGAAATTCCAAGTATAGAATGGAAAACTGCTTATACCACGGTTCTTAGAGTGCCCGCTGTGGATAAAGCAAGGCAGTCTGCTGTTCATGAGGCGCGAACCCGCCTTGCCCTCATCCATGATGACGGACAGGCATCAGGTTTATTGAGGTAGCCCGTGGATCTCACTAGGTACCTTAATTACTGGGGCGATCGGGTTCACATCGTGCTCCAGGGTCTGGTAATCGCAAGGCGTCCTATGGGGGCACTAATGCGAGGGTGGAGTTTTTCACCGGCTCTGGAGGCAGTGGGTGTCGTCCGGTACATCGGATCATCGACGAGGAGCAGATCCCTTTAGGGGTTCATCTAGTATTTCGGCGTGCCTCCACGCCCCTGGGTCAACTATTGTCGAGTTACCGCTTTAGAATGAATGAAACCAGGCATTATCAATACCACCTGCGTATAAACCCACTCGCCTCTTACTGACTGTTTGTGGCTGGTGGTCTTATCCCAAAATTATCACTCGGGATCATGTGCAGGACCTATCAGACGATGTTTGCCACTATTAAATATGCTACTGCCAAGGGCGTGAAGGAGTTATTCCCAGCTTCTAACTATGCTGGAAGCATTCAAGCAACTATTTCTTTCAAGGGAGCGTATTCCCTCTAGTACGAAGAGGCTCACGGCGCGCGTTTCTGCGCGATAGGAGATTTGATACCACAATCTGCGTTGGGGGACAGACTGGCCGCATGGCTGCGTCATGTCTCAGGCATGGTGGGAGATCGCTGATATTAGCATAGATGGTACAGCTGTCACAAAAGAACAAATTTGATCATCCGCCCAATCAACACCTGGATGGTCTCATGGCCTCGGGGAGCACTGTTGATTAAATTCCCCAAAGGTCTCTACTCTAATATGGCCAATCACACAGAATCTCTGTTGATGATGACCTGCGTCACCTCACGACACCCTTGTAGCGGACCACCAGAGAACCCTAGTATTCGGGTCGCTCCACTCTGCATTTTTGTTCTGCTCAAGGAATGGATCACCTTTTAGCTCGGCCTCCACTATCCAGCCGGTGTTGGTGGCACGGCCTATATCGTACCACAGACCCTTGATAGACTCGATATTATGCCGGTAATGCGTTGGGTCATTGAACTTTTCTAGGGCATACTCCCCCGGCCAAGGTGCTGCCTAGTTGCCGACCGGCAATAATGGTGCCAGGTTGATCGCGACACAGTGACGCCAGCCGGGCTACGGCCTTGACCTGTTTCCCGTAGCCCCAAAGATGCAGAAGAGAGCTTGCGAAGACAATATCAATCTTGTTGCCGACGGCTTGCGCCAAGCTGCTGGATTCGTTCGCGGTAAGGTCGCCGGTGGCAAACGTGGCTTCGAGTCGATCCTTATCGCGGAATAGCTCGTATCCGAGGTTAATGAACGCTTGTTCGAGGTCGATTCCATACAGCTGGCGGCCGGGGATGCCCTGATCGGCCAGGAAGCGAATCTCCTGCCCGACACAGCAACCAGCGTCCAGATACCCCGCTGTCGGGTCTGAACGAAGGCGCTCGAGAACCGTGTCGAAGGCGGGATGACGCGACAGATGAAAGGAGAGAAAGCGCAGCTGGCCAATACAGGGGTAGCTAAAGACCCGGAAAGCATCGTCTCGCTAGCATCCTGTCAGGGGACTGGGCTTGATAAGAAGGGAGAGCAACGTACGACGGCCAGGACGTGAGGGAGCACGTCTTCGGATCGGAAACCGCTATAGCTTTCTAAGAGCCGCTGGGCATCTGGGTTAATGCTCTTGACTTCCCTCTGGTACCACTCATATTGCTCATTGGGCTTGGCCATCTTTGTGGTCGTGGGAGGTGAGACGATGTCCAGCGTGCGCATGAGGTATCAGTTTGGGTTCCCCTCCAGAGCTCTCCCACGAGGACTTAAATCGACTTCGGCGGCATTGCTCGTCATCGGGTTCCACTTTTAGCGATAAGCAAAACCAAGCCTTGATTTGGGTCAGTTGTGGGGTGCAAGTCCTGAAGGTATTGTTCCCCATTGGATAGGTCTGTCGTCATCGCGCGGAGACTGTCAGCAGAGAGAAGGGAGGATTGGTTGTTGTCAATTGTTGGGGTCAGATAACAGTACCTTACCCTGCCCCGCCATGAAAATAAACCAGACGTGAATAGTCTGGTCGGCCACACATAGTTTGGGTCAAGCCCGATATCTTGATTGATTTGGAACATGATGGGGTTGATGAGATTGAACCCACACAGGGAATATCCAAACGCGATCTCGGCAGTCAAGCAGGTACCGATGAACAAGCTGCGCAGGTAGTACTCCCGGCCAAGCTGGCTACACTCGGTGTGCCCATTGCTGAGGTTTTGGACGAGTTGCTTGCGGTCTTCGAGCTCGGACGCTGGAGGTGTTAGAGCGTCCGCAAACTTGGGCAGTCTCCCAATGGGCGCTGTTAGCTTCACTGGCTCCCATCATTCCCAAGCGTATTCAACGATAGTAAAGACAGTAGTCCGGAAACCAGGGGATAAGAAGGTAATTTTACGGCCTTCGCCACGGGGGAGAATGTGGAGGGAAGTTACAGTTGGCTCCTGGATATAGAAAGCTGCTTTTTTTACCCCAGGATTTGGGGATTCAACTTCCCCAGATTTCGGACCCTAGACGTCGGACTCCAGACACAGATCTCCTTAGGTGGAACTGGAGGTCCCAATTCCAAATTACTTCATTTCCTGTTGGCAAACTTGCTATGCCTGACCGGCGCCATGTTCCAAGCGTTAAGATTCAAAGGTCTACCAAAAGACAAGGCAATTTGGCGTAGCGCATGCAGACCCATAGCGCCAGATCTTGGTATTTTGAAATCATGATTACTCATGGAATAGGAGAAAGAAACATAAATCAGGGTCCCAACTATTGCGGTCATTCTCAACCAACATCACAGCCTGCTCCTGTCATCGGGGCTTCTTGGACCACAGGCATTTTCACAGCCTATACGGCGAGATACTCCGACAGACTGCCCTTATTCCTGTGATGCCAAGTGCCGGAAATGTTGACGAGCTTTTGCCGAGATTCCCTTCGCCGTCTCACAAGGAAAACAGGCCAAGCCCTCGTAATTATGGCGAGCTAGCAAGCGACAAAATGCCACCTCAACGGTTGGATTTATCGGAATCTTTCGTTGCGGTCCTCTCGTTGATGTTGAGATGGGCTGGGCGGACAGGTGAGCTCCGTCTACCACAAGGAATCCAGGGCGAATATTCTCCGTTGAATAGGATAAGGACCCCCTGTCAGAGGTGCTTGGTACAAGGCGCCTATATTATATTTTTTTTATGAGGATACTGCTAGGCCCTGTGACGACAAATGAGATCCCTTAGCTAGGTACGATAAGTCAAAGCTTGCAGGGTAAATCCCCGATATTGAATACTATTTACGTGGAAAACCAGCATATATACTCCATGTCTATCGATGGAAGTACCAACTTATGAAACGGTAGGTCGTATTGCCTGTTGGAAACCAGGGACGTCTCAACCCGTCTTTGACCACACCTCATGCGAAGTAAATACAGGGTGTGGCCAAAACACACGTTTAACCCTTGGTGGAAGGCAATCTCAACGCCATTCAGTGCGAGTTATTCATTCTATTACGTGGAATTCTAGCGAGTAACATATCCACAATCATGATACTTTCCAGTATGTACTCGTCTCTTCATCGTCGGTTGAATAGATCGTGTCAACATTCAGAACAAGGGGTCTGCCGGTATCACCAAGAGAGGGCGGTGGGGTATTTTGACATTTCATGTCGTCATGCCGTTAAGCGAGATCATGGTGCTTATTACTATCATTTCGGATATTCTCCGTGGATGCGCTCTGCACGCCAGATTCCACTCAACGGGGGATGGTGGGTCATTTCGCCGAGTGGACCAGAAAGAGGGCTCCACACGTCGCCGCCATTTTTGATTCGAACCAACTCATGAGAGGATGAGTTGCCGAACACGTCAAACCGGCGGCTTCCAGCTTGCAACGGAGGTCGGAATGATGCTGACTCCTCGGCAGTAGACCAAAACATAATCGAGTTGCAGCAATCCTTGCGAGTTGTCCTGGCGTGTAGACAATGCGGCCGATAGTGGCCACACTGGTTTTCTTCTTGTTGGCTTATCTGTACTAGTAAATATACTGATATAAGTATTGGTTTGGCATGCTGGTCCCTATTTACTTGTAAAACGTACGCTGCCTATGACGTACAAGGGGTAATATCGGAGGGCAGGAAACAAAAACGGCCGGATAATATCACTGCCATCTCGTATCCCGCCCGAATCCCGATATAACCGCCGTGGACGGAGTTCTCCGCATGGGGTAGAAAGAACGAAAGGCGCTTGGAACCCGAAAACCACACACGTGCCCGTGTTATTCAGCTTCACAGGAAGGTTTCCCGAGCATCGTCCTTGAAATAAAGTTATGTCATTGGAGCCTGCCGACAGGAACAGCTGCCTCGTGCGAAGGAGGCTAGGCGAGATTAGGATCAACTGCACGCAATAAGGGACGTCGGAAAATTAATACGTGGTGGAGACAGGCTAGGAATGGCAGTGTTGGGATCGTCATGTTCGTTTGCTACAGACCTTGAGAGTTGACAGAGCCTACTAAACTAGTTCACTCGCTGGCGGTTACTACGGGGAGGTCTGTCTCCTTTACGGGGGTATCGGGGTGGCGTCATCAAGAATGACGTATGTTATGGCACCACAGTATGGCAGGTTGGGTACTCCGTGGAAAGTGGGTGGGCTAAAACTTTTTTCATCGGAACCTGTGCTTTCTTGAGTCTTCATTCTGTAGCAAAGTAGTAAGTGCGCCTCCAGAATCTTACTTCTACACTCATTTTCATTATACTTGCCTCACAAGGCCTACGAAGTAGCTCAAGGAACGGAAAGTGGAGATGAGAGAAAGAGAATGTTTCAGGACAAGGTTCTCGAATTCGGGATCCTAACTGTTACACAATATGAAATTCTATATAGGTATAATCGGCTAAAACTGTCGAGAGCCGTGGAGGCAAACGAATTTTAAAAAAGACAAGGTGGCAGAAATGTACGCCGGGTATTCTAGAGGGCTCATCTTCCGAGATGTACACCCCTAGCCATGTTCTTTCGCGTCGAGCGAAAAGAAAGAGGTATCAAAGAATATTTTAAAAGGGTCCGAAGTGTCAAGCTGTCAAAGCTTACCACTTCTCAGGAACCTCATGGCTGTCGGTGCTGCCACTGCTCATGCCAAGCTCATTCTGAGCAGGAGTGTTAGTACCGCTGTCAATGCCCAATTCGCGCGATTGCTGGATGATCTCCTCGTAGCTGAGCTTGGGCATCTGGTTTGCGACCACGTAAGGCCACTTCTTCTCGACATGGGCCTTGGCGTAGATGATGTCGATTTCCTCGAGCTCACGGCCGGCAGTCTCAACGAAGAAGAACCACGCGAAGGGAACGGCGATCAAGTTCACCAGAGCAAAGAACAGGTAGACACCCCACGGGGAGGCGGCAGCGAAGAGAGGTGTGAACATGACGACGGCGAAGTTGCAGATCCAGTTGGTGCAGGTCGCGGCGGAGGCACCGGCGGTACGGGTGCGGAGAGGGTTGATTTCGGGGGGGTAGATCCAGGGCAGAGGCAGGAGGGTGAAGGCGAAGAAGGTGATGAAGAGGAAGATACCGACAATGGCACCCTTGGAGTTCTCTGGGGTCTCCTTGATCAAACAGGCAAAGGTGATGACGAAGGAGAGACCCTGGCCGAGGAAGCCGATCAGGTACAGCTTGCGGCGGCCGACCCTCTCAACCATGAAGAAGGACGGGATGGTAGCAAGGGCGTAGACGGTGGAGAAGACACCACCCATGACCAAAGCGAGACGGTGCTCCAGGTTGAGGTTCTCCTCGAACAGCAGCGTGGAATAGTAGATGGCGGCATTGCAGCCTGTGAACTGCTGGAAAAACTGGCCAGAGCAACCGACCAGAAGACGCTGGAGTTCCTGGGTCTTGCCGAAGGTGAAGATCGCCTTCCAGCTCGCCTGGGAGGCCTCGGTGGTCTCCACATCCGCCTTGATGAAGTTGAACTCGGCGAGCACGGAATCAGCGTCCTCGGTCGTGTTCTGGAGCTTACCGAGCACCTCGCAGGCCTCCTTGTGGTTGCCGCGCTTGACAAACCACCGGGGGGAATCCGGAAGCATGAGGGCACCGATCGCGACAATCAGAGCGAAGAGAACCTGGAGCGCGATGGGGAATCGCCACTGGACGGATGTGTCGACGTAGGAGAGACCGAAGACGACCCAGTAGGCGATGAAGGTGCCGACGGCGATCAGCGCACCCTCGAAGCAGACCAGCAACCCACGGTTGTGAGCGGCGGAGCACTCGGACTGCCAGACGGGGATCGTAGCGGTGTTCATGCCGTTTCCGACACCCGAAATCACACGGCCGATGACGAACTGACCGAGACCCCACGAGTGGCCGTAGGAGGCGGTCGTGATGACCGCTCCGAGAATCAGGATGTTGGCGCCGGTGAAGATCAGCTTGGTCCGGCCAATGCGCTCACCGAAGAACATGGAGAACAGGGCGCCAAAGAAACAGCCAAGCTCGTAGCAGGAGGTCACCGCGCCCCGGAGGACGTTGATGTGTTTGTATATAGAGTCCGGAGGGTCTTGAGGCATTGCGAGAGATTGGAACTCGGCGACGAACTGGTTACCACCGATGATACCCGACATCATGCCCTGGTTGTAGCCGAAGAGCGAGAAACCCATGACGGCGGTGAAGGTGATGGAGAAGTGCAGGGCGCGGCCCGTAAGGCCTGAGGTTGATGTCCACATATTGGCGGTATGGGGGGACAACGAAGAAAACCCAAAGAGAGCACAGGAGGGATGAAACGAAACCAAAGAAAAACCAAGATGACAGTGAGGGGTAACGGGGGACTCTTATAGCCACCCCGGTCCCTGCGTCCATGTACGGAGTACTCCAGAGTCACATCCAGATGGAGCTGCAGGTTCCCACTGTGTTCCCCAATGACTGTGTGGCTTCTCTCGGTGTCTTGGCCGGGGGGCACCCTTGATCCACAATTGCCGCACCGGGGAGGTCGCCCGATCCCCGTGCCTCAGGAATTTGAGTAAATTTCGGCTTGCCTGCCTTGTCCAGAGGGAGCGCCCCACTTGCCTCGGCTAGCGCAGGCCTAGCGTTGCAAATGGCCGCCGATCGCAGACGAAGCCTTGGGCTGTTTTTCTTAAGGCAGCCACAGCCGCCATAACCAGTGGTCGGTGCAAAGGGGGTGATTGAGCCGACTCGCCTTGATTACGGGTCTCTTCTCCCCCCGATTCCCCCCCTAATACCCTCGCAGTATCCACGAAAGCGGGTGCGGTCTGCCAATAGAACAGAACCCCGGAGTAATGGCATCGGGGGATTGGATTTAAGGGCAGCACAGAGCAAGGTTGGGTCCACCACATGACGTTGTTTTCATCTTCCACCAGTCACTTTCTCTGGGGCCAATTTTTCCTCCGCCGCATTCCTCACTTGCCACGCATTTTGTCCCAATTAACAGGGGAAAAAAAAAAAAAAAAAGGAAAAAGAAAGGACGGCCACGAGGTTCCACGAAATGTAGAAAGCTAGCAACCATTTTACTGGATCTTACCGTTTAGTAGATGTAACGCAAATGACTTAATTAAAATAACATCCTGCCAACAAAGATCAGAGCTCTTAATAATGACTGGCTGCATTGTTAGAGTCTTGGGAGAATGTATAGTTCCCTAGTTTTCTTTCTGTGCTTTTGATGTAGAAGGGGTGTGAGTAGAGTAAAGATCTTACTTTTAGGGATCAAGGGTGATTCTCGATCCCTGATGAAGACAGATGACCGCATAGGTTAAGCTTATATGATCCGAATAATTGTTTATCCGAAAATATCTGATGAAAATTTCAACATAACCTTCCTTTTTTGTCCGGGACCAGTGGCATTTGGGCAAAAATCGCCTCTGACGTGATGGCCCGAGTTTGAAATCTTAGACGAAGTCCCCATATGTGGAGACTGAATGGGTTTGGAAGGAATCAACCATGTATACCAGTGTCTCTGCTTCCAACATTCAAGATGGTAATCAACACAGTGACTAACTGCCCACAACTTTCCGGTTTTATTGGACTCCGGAACCGACGATACCTTTCCTGTATAATAGCCAGGCACTGGTCAATAATGGCTTTCTGCCCGTGGAATAGTTAAACTACTTCCTCTTATTCATACCAATGTTCGGGGGAATATATTTAGAAAAGCGAGGGTATCGCAGGGTCGCCTCTATACCACGCGTCGTAAAATAAAAACCATATTCCCAAGCTGTAGGTTATTATATTAACAGAAGGAGGACACAATATAACAGCTCTTTTTATCCCAATCTGCCTGCCCTAGAAACCCTTCGACTAAATTTCCTGCCTTTTCCAGGGCCTCCCTTTAGCCACAGTAGGTGTATCCTTTGGCTACCATTCATGGCATCCCTTCAATACTCTCCCTTTACTTCGCATGACTCAAAGTATCCTATTGAGTGGATTCATCTCAAGCATATCATTCAGAAATCTTTTGGTCGAGTCATCCACTTTAAGTGATTCCAGGAATGCATCATGTTTCATGCGTGCACTCCTTAACCCGTGGACACGGTGCTTTGCTCTGTGTATGTCAGAAGCTTGTTTCTACACACTACAGCACCTGTAGCAGCAAAGGTGTGATGCTGCAATGTCATAAACCACCCTGGGTGATGGAGTAGGTGATCTGAATTAGCCCAAATGTACCGGTTGGTGTCACGCTGCTGGACGAGCGGGATAGCATGGATGGTGTCGAAAGCTTGCATTCAGCTACAATTGTAGCGCGTATATGATGCCAATCGTGTATTCCCTATAGCTGGGGATGTTTGGTTACTCTATCGGGCCGCCTTCCAAGCAGCGGCAAACACTTCTCGTTTCGTTCAGGAGGCAGCTGTCAATGTTGCCCAGCGCCATGGGAATCAGGATTTGCCGATCTGAAGAGAGTATCGACTGGTTTGAGGTCTGAGGAGCCGGGACACATGAGAGCTGAATTTACTCCTGACTGTATCACTGAAAGTCGAGGTTCAACAACCTGATGATAGGGAACCAAGCTTATAACACATGATTGGAATAGGATTTAGTTTTTGATATGGCCTTTCTGAGAGAAGAAGAGAGATCTTTATTGCTTTGATGAATCTGGGACCGGGGCTATTATAAAAAAACGTAAAAAGCGGATGTCAGATGGTAAATATTCATATTGATCTGAAAAAATGCTGCGTCGACCCGGAAGTCTCGCGGACAACGTTCATTCGGCGAGCGGTAAAACAAAAGATATCAATCGGCCTCACGGCAAGTCTTGTTCCGGATCAGATCGTCGATGATTTTATCGAGAAAAGTCCAGATACGTTTCCGGTTACGTAGTCCCCGAATCCCGTTGATTTCCCGCTTTACGTCTCGGTAGATCATAAACCAGTTCGTTGTTGGAGCGGGTGGTTTGGCCAGGGACCATTCCTTGACACGCTGCGCTACATTGATCGTATGGCCAGTGATCTTTTTCTCTCCCGTGTACTGGCAGATCTCCGGAATAGTCACCTTCGCCCTTTGGATGTCCTGTTCCGTCACCGTGGCCCAAAAATAAGGTGGCTCGTCACTCCACACCTCGAACAGCCATGGCATATCCTCCTGGATCAACCTGTGCCAGACAGATACTGGGATATGATAGAATGTGCGGGATGCCCGTCGGAGGCAAGCAATATCGCTCGAGCCAAGGTCGTGCAAGATCATGTTTCGGAGTTCCTGCGGCAACTTTGAAAAGAGATCTGGAATTGACCCTTGCGGGCTGATCCCAGAGGCACTGAATGCACTGGTCTGAGGAGTGAATGGCGGACTGGTATCCATCGCCGATTCCAGAATGCTGCGTAGCCGCGGAATGTAAAAGGGATTGGCAACAACCCATTCGCTACCTTCATTATACGACCACCATTGTTTATTACATTCCGCAACCACAGGGTCTGTCTCATCATAGTAAGTAGCTTCCGAAATGCTTCTATTGAAGATATTCATCAATTCATTCAGCGGTACGTGCCCGAGACGCCGGTGGGAGAGCTGGAGGAATAGGCCGAGACAATAGGGGTGAAAAGGCGCGCCTTGATCCTCTTCCACGCCCTAGGCAAACAGAGGGTCAGTTACAAGCCACAGGAAGCTCTCTATTATCATGTCTTCTTCCAACAAATGAAGAAGAAAGAGGGGAAATACGTGTACACACATTGAAAGAGTCTCCAGAATCGATGTGGGAATACCCGTGTCTGGCTGGCATTACAGTCGGCCCCCCACTCGATAGTTCTGGCATATAATCACTAATCCCAGTTAGAAAATAATCACTATTCGTCTCAATCTCGTGGTCGTCCGGCTCGTGCTTCCAGTCCGGGTCTGCAGCCTTCGCCAGGAGACACTGGACGGTGTGGCATCCGGCCATCTCCTTGGCTGATATCTTTGTCCCAAGGTAGCCACTGACACTTTGACATCCGGGCCCGGCCACGTGCTCTAGGTTGGCCGACGGTATAACGCATCCCCTGTGGGGGAGTTGTTTGAGCCGTGGAGCAATGGGCAGCTGCTGTCCCCGAGTCAGGCGTCGGTCGGAGTCATAGCCTTCGAAGGCAATATTAAAATTGTCATGGCGCGTCCTGCTGGAGAGGCTATATCTAATACCCCCGTCCTCCCGGAGGACATATACACATCCTGTGCTCTCAGTGGAACAGGTGTCGAATCTATCATCAAACGCGTCCACCCAACTCTCGCCGTCCGTGCCACCGGTGGACCACGCTGCGTCTTCCGATTCATCGATGGTTCGAATGCGAGCAATATTAAAACTAACCGCACATAGAATGCAGTGAATCTAGTCGAAGAGACATGGCCGTTTTGTCAGTGGCAAGGTGGCTCTTTCGTTGGCTTCGGCTTCAAGTCGTGGTCGCAACATACCTCAAAGTACCCTGTCGCAGCGTTAGCTTGGTGAAATTCTTCAGACCCAGACTCTTTTCTACTGACCCATTTTCTAAAAGCTCATCCTCACCATTGCACGGTTGCGTTCTGGGAAGAAAGGACCTGGACCCCAGCAGGCAGTGAGGACGGGGGTTTTATGACTGGCCTTCTCCCTCGGCTCATCTTAGTGTTGCCTACAGGTTGCCTAGTTCCCCACAACAATAAGCATACGAGACTGACCGTTCAACATAAAGGGCTTTTCATTGGGTATAGTAATAATTCAGTCTACCTACTGGTATCTAATGACAATAGGCCTTTGAAACTTGGAAGATATTGTGCATTTTCGTGGGGTTGGGATTCACCACCACACAGTCACTGCGCCAACTAACTGATGAGCTGCGTATGTATTCCCCGCACTCCAGAGCCACGATTCTGCGGCTTTACCCGGATCACCAACCCCTACGAGGAGATCAACGACAGACGGAAATTCTTCAGTATCTTTACCCATTAAAAAGTCTCTTTCAGTCCCATCTCCTGCTTCCCACTCTCGGCGTTAGGGCTGGGCAGCGGCCGCGCCACGGAGGTAGCGTCTAAAGTCCGAGCTCCAGAACCAGCGAGCTCTCAACTCAGTTCCTACATTAAGGAGTTCCCGCCACTGGTCCGTTCATCCGTATGAATCCTATCGTTCACTTGTTTGATTATCGTGACTGCTTCGAGCTATTCTATTCGACCTGATGTCGTCTGTAATCGTCTTTGGCCCGACCGGTAGCGTGGCCTCTGTCGTGGCCCGCACCGCCCAAGAGCTCGGAGCCAATGTATTCTTAGCCATGAGAGACACACAGAAGCCTATTCCTAGCCTGACTCCAGCGAAGGAACAGGAGGGTAAGTTCAGGAGGATCCACGCCGACTTGAATAACCCCAACTCCGTTGCTGCAGCCGTCAAAACATCGGGCGCAAAGCGCGCATTCACGTATCTCGCCCAAGGAAACTCCGACCATATGAGAGGCACCCTTACGGCCCTCAAATCGGCGGGGATTGAGTTTGTCGTTTTTCTCAGCAGTTATACCATCCCGGGAGAACCGCGGGATGTCCCTCCGAGTGAACTGATCCCATACATCCATGCGCAGGTTGAGATCGTTCTCGACGACATCTTCGGGGTTGAAAACTACGTTGCATTACGACCGGGCGGGTTTGCTACGAATCTGCTGCGGTTCAAGAAGGGGATTCAGGACGGTGAAGTGAAGCTCTTTGCTCCCGGGTTCAAGTTTGATTGCATTACGCCTGGGGATATGGGCCGTGTGGGTGGAGTGATCTTGGTGCAGGGTCCACGCAACGGGCAACAAAAAGTGTACTTGTATGGCCCACGGGTTATACCGCAGGGAGATGCGATTGGGATCATTGGGAATATGATCGGGAAAGAGGTTAAGGTGACGACTATCGATGAACACGAGGCTTTGGATCAGTATACGCAGGCTGGAATCCCCAGGCCGTTGGCGGAGTATATGGTGCGAAAGTCGGGGGCCATATCAAACGACGTGACGGACCGCGCATGCTATGATATCGGTGTGGAGAACGTGCAGTTGTACACGGGGACGCCTTCTACGGGGTTCAAAGAGTGGGTGGAAGCAAACAAGGCACTTTTTACTGTCTAAAGCTCCAAAGTCATCTCGAGACTGTTCTGTGTTCATGTCTCTATAGCTTCTGGATATCGAGTCACGTGTATCTTCTCGACCTCCTGCCACGCCCTGTATGAGTTACCAATGGACGTTCGAAAAGTTGATCTCTCTGGCAGAAATTGTCTTCATTGTTTTTCAGTCAAGGTTTTGCTCCAGGTTCGGAGAGTAGATAAATGTACACATTTGTTTTGATATTATGTTGAAGACTCCTTCGGCTATAGTTGTGCAACCCACCCCGCATATCCGCGTCTAAACCCCCCGAATTCACATAGAAGAGAACTGCGCGGCACTTCATCATGTCAACAAGTACCTCAAAATTACAATCCACGGTTCCGTGATCAGGAACAGCCGAGGTGCCTTATCTGAATTCGCAACGGTTCAAGATACGAGGGACTAGCTGCTTAATTGGACCTAGTGCGCCGTGCAACGAGGAGGATATCTCCCAAATGAGGATGGTCGACCCCGTTCCTGTCGATCGCCTTTTGGAGCATCGTAGACATGATTGATTACAGTGATTACTCGATAATGTCCTTCATGATCGAAACACGCCCGGGTAAAGCTATATAAACGGTAAAGGAGCCCCCAATCACACCATCTGCCTATCAGCCTCTCCCCCCCCCCCCCCCCCCCCCTCAGTATACACCCAATATGTTTTTCAAGACCGCGATAATCTCGGTGTTTACCTTGCTGAACTCCCCTGTTTCTGCATTAGACTTCCCCTCCAATTGCAATGCAGACTGTCAGGCAGGTATCAATGCCGCCCTTGCTGCAGAACAAGCAGCCTGGGTGCGTAACGAGGTTGCAAGCGATCCATTCTACGCCAGCCCATCCAATATCTCTGAATACAGCGCAGGGGAGGTTGTCCGCTGGGAGGATATCCCCAGCACCTACTTCGTCGCTGATGGATACGACACGCCCCCGCAACAAGCCTCGCTCGCTTCCTCTACATGACTGAAGATATCGACGGGAACGCTATCCCCGCCAGCGCCTTTCTCCTGCTCCCCTTCAGCAACGAGGCAGGCAATGCCTCACCCCTCCGGACAGTGGTATGGACCCACGGAACCGCAGGCGCCACCCGCCAGTGCGCCCCTTCCAACCACAAAGCGCTCTACTACGGCTGGGAGGGCCCTTTCGCCTTGGTCCAACAGGGGTATGCTGTAATAGCCCCCGACTATGCAGGGCAGGGAAGTGATACGTCGATGGGATTCATGTACGAAGCCGGTGCCATGCACGTGCTCGACGTGAGTTTCAGCCTCCGCGCCGTTCGCTCCAGACTAGGAGGACGCATCACCCACGAGTGGGTAGTGGTCGGGCACAGCGAGGGTGGTATGACCGCCTGGCGGGTGAATGAGCATGAGAAACGGACTCCAACTGGGGGGTTCCTCGGTGCCGTGTCTGGTGCGCCAGCAATGCGTCCCCTCTCCCTGATCCCGCAATCCTGGCAGTTAGCGGCGCGTGGAATTGTCCACGACACGGTCTCGATTTTCGTTCTGCAATTGATTTCGAGGCTCTTCCCGTCTACTGTCATTGTAGAGGACTACGTGAGTGATATTGTGGCAAGCCGGATTCCCATCGCGGATCACGGCTGTTTACGGACTGGCCTGGCTACGTATGGGAACCTGACCCTGGTGGGAGCTGTACAAGAATACTAGCTGGATTCACCATCCCGATGTGATTGATTGGCAAAAGCGGTATAACGGGGCTGGTTCGCATGAGCTGGCGGCCCCAATGCTCATCCTCCAGGGTACCGCAGATCCTCTGGTGTATGCGAATTTGACGGAGTGGGATTATGATCAAACGTGTGCTGCGTTTTCTTCCACAACCGCACATCTCTATTTGTATCCGGATCTCGATCATGACTTCGCGTTTATTGCAGGTCAGGCGCAATATATTCCGTGGATTAGGGATCGGTTTGAGGGTGTTCTTTTGGCTCCAGCATGCAACAAGACAACGGTGGCGCCTTCGTCCGACGCGCAGGAAAGCGGGCCTGCATTAGATTTGCACGCACCTTTTTGATAAAGAGAGTGAGGTTAAAGGGGTACTAGGTGGCTTGGTGGATCCTTCGCTGTTGTTCTCTCGTTTGAGAGCATAATGCGGCAATTCGTCCGGAAATGGATTTTAAGGGATCGAATATATCCTCTTCAATTAACAAAACCTTAACTATATTTAGGTACAAATTAGTCCTTCCTGAAAGATATAAACATTGTTATCTTGGTCTTGTCAGATTAGCTTTTACCAGGATATTCAGTTGACTAATAATATCAAGTAGGTCAAGGTTAATCATTCATATGGGGACTGTACCAGTTGCTTTTAGACGGCATAAAATTCGTCGCGCAGTTTAAGGGTTGAGGATTTATGGCTTCTGGATGGGTTCTGGGATGGCTTACCGAAATATTGTCTACCACCACGATTGAATACAGCGTGCTTATTCATTGCAGAGCACACAGTCTTTGATGTATTGAACAACGGTCGAGCGAGCCTGATACACACCAACTCGTCAACTCGGTTGACGCAAAGTCATGAGAATGAGGGCCACGTTACCTGAACCAACGCAGGCAGGTCTGACAGTGTTTTCAGGCGTTATGTGCATAGAAGTGGGAAAGTATGTGCAGACCATGTGTAGGTTAGGGCCTTCGTGCACGCCGCTGAATGGCAGGATAGAAAGTCGTGTAACCGCAATTAATGACATCTTTAAGGCTTTTTTTGAAGAGACTCTGTTCTGTGATGACCGAATAAAAAGGGAGACAGAAATAAGATGGGAATATTAGGATTGCTGTGGGTATTTGTTGCTTCGTCAACTGCTTTTACGAGGGTTAGGTGGTGATTTGATCTTGGCTGACCGAGTTGTCGCGGCGAGAAACCTCGTATTCGTCGATCAGCCCCCCTGCCCAGACGATTGACTGGAATCGAGTTAAGTCATGGTTTTTCAAAATTTGAGGAGCCGCCTGTCAAGTTTGCCGGATATCTCGCAGGAAAACAGCCGTATGTAATAGAGGGTGTGTCATACGTGACTATTACTCCACACGCCTTGAATATCGGACCGAGAGAACGACGAGTAGAGGCCGTGGAAGCTCAGCGCCAAAGTCTAATACGACGCATCAGGAATAGCAGATAACCACCCGAGATTCCCCAGTAGGCAAGGTTGATATTCTCGGTGTCGCGTTTAACTAAGGTCCGATTGATTCTCCATCAAACCCTGAACCTCGTATTCCGGCATCATATAAACCTCCCCTTTCCCATCCCGTCTCCTCCTCAGCCACAATCCTCACCACCTTCAAATTTTCAGCCGACAAACGAACCCAGACTGCGTTCAAAATGTCCTCTCTCCGCCCAATCAACCTCCCCACGGCAACCCTCCTCCCCAGCGCCGCAATCCTCGGCCTCGGAATCTACGTCAACATCTTCCGCCGCTTCCCCATCTCAAACCTCAAAAACAAGACCGATGATAAATCTAGCTCCACCTTCGAGATCTTCGTGCCACACCCCATCACCCCCCGAATCGCCGATACAAATGGGCTGTTCGGCGTTATGGCTGTGGCGAACATGCTACCCTTCTTTATGTCGTCGTATATGCCCATGGAAGAGAACCAGTTCCTGTACGCTTCGGTGCCGATCCGGTTCCTGTTTTCGGGCATGATGGTGTTGAATTTGATAGCAAGGGGAAAGAGGGGGATGAGTGAGGAGGGGTTTTGGGAGTATATAGTTATGGGCGTGTTGGATGGGGTTGGGGCAGTGGTGCTCGGGAAGCAATTGGGGAGGTGGGATGGGCGCGTTCCCGGGTTTGATTAGGGTTAGCTGTGATTATTTGTAGGATATTGATGATTGGAACTCTCCGCTTTTCCGGTTATACTGCGGCTAGGTGAGAATCAGGGAGGCAAATTGGAGGGATGGTATAAAATATGCTAAATTTAACATTGTATAGAGTAATTAAAACAACTATTCCATCACAGCCTGCTCCTCCGCATTCTTCCCTGCCCTAACCGCCTCTAGCTCATTATCAGCCTCTCGGTCCCAGAGCCTCTCAAGGTCTAATGGCTCTCAACGGCCTGGTATCGCCTGCTCTAGCACATGTACTCAATGGCAATTCTTGAGTACTCTGCTTGGGTTTTAAAGTCGGCAGTCTACTAGTGCCCTTTCCTCCTTCCGGTTGGGTTGGTTTAATGGTGCGGGGTAGACTTGGAAGCATATGCGTGAGTGATGGAATGGGGACCTAAATCCCTCCTCTTAATTCTGACGCATGTTGATGAGTGTGCTGAGCCCTTTTCCTTTCACTTGTCCTTTCGAAAAACTTCAATCCATGGATAGTTTTTATCAACCGTGTCATGGCACCTCGCTCTGCAAAGCCTCACAATCATCCAAACATAATCAATGGCTAGCACCCCTTTTGTAACTAGGATTTCGATAACAGATAGGACAGAAAAAAAGCTCTTCATATTCGTTAAGGCATGCGCTACCCCGCGTGGAATTGGGTGATAGCTGCACATCTAGGAGTCAACATCGATTCCGTCTTCCAAAAGAGCCAGCGCCATGCCCAGCCAGCCTCTTTCTGCAGCAAATGGTTGCGGCGTCCGAACGTCCACGTCCTTTGCGTGGGGGGCACTTTTTTTTGATTCAACAAATGCGACGATCGTGTTAAGGCCAGAGGACATGACTCCATCGCCAAAAGTCAAATGAAAGCACACGGATGACAATGAGCCGATTATCACGGACAACCTGGTCGATCAATCATCTATCGTTAAAACAATACAGGCCTTGCTAGCCGTGAACAACATCAAGATCTGGCAGCTCCCGTCCCTCTTCTTTGCTCTCAGCTTGAGATTGAGTCGGATCTTTAGGGGGCTATCAGTGGGGATATTATCATCCGAAGCACCGGAAGACTGATGGCATTACTACTGGAGGGGACGCCATCAAGTGCCGCCGTGGGTCAAGACAAGAGACTCAAATAGACACGGCGAGACACTCATTCGCCAATTACATCTCTTGAAGCGGTATCTGGATGGATCGCTTGCGGCGGAAAGTGCTCTCGAGCTTATCGCAGAGCAAGGGACCGTCTTCACCAACGCCGAATTCGAACTCGAGTTATTGACGCTAGTCACGCAGACTTCTGACTCCCACGAGCAAGTACTCGCTCTATGCGGGACTACATACCAGGATGGAAACCTGCTTGGCCTCGGGGGTGCCTTTTGTAGGGGGGTCCTTGGGTGGGACGATAGTAGCTGGGAGCGCGAAAGAGCGCGGAAAGTCAAAGAAAGCCAAATAGTTAACAAAGAGATATTAGCAAAAAGATGGTCGGAAGCCCGTGGAGTGGTTTAACACCCCCTTCTCACTTTGGTTGGCTGATTACACTCCCCAGGCCAGTAGGAGAGTTTTATCCTGGAAGCAGGAGGCCGGAGTAAACACTTACTGGGTGTGACGCACCCGTTTTTCTATCCTGAATATATATATTTTTCCGCCGCTATGAGAGCATTTACAGCAAGGTTAAGCAGACGTATTCCCACTTGACTTTCGTTCAGGTTTTGTTCGAGATTTTATGGGTAGAGATCGTTTGATCTTAAAATCATTACAGGTGGTCATTTCACCAAGTACATCCGTTGTGGCTCGTTAGAAGGCATCGGGGAAATACTCATCGGTACCCAATGGGTATCTCCTGGAAAAGGACTTGGGAAGTCCAACACGACGTGTTCTGTCGATCTGGCACTGCAGTGAAAGTAAACAACAGCCCCTGGACCACGATCGCCATCGAGTTGCTGCAGCGACGTCACCGGTTCTGTCGAACTGGTCTATTTTCGGCCCACATGGCTAATTTCCGGGATTGCAGTAAGGCAGAGCAGCCCGAGAGCGAATGAAAGGAATCGGGCCGGAGTGAGAATGCAGTATGATTGAATCCAGCCATAAGCCAAGGTTGTGTTGGAGCTGCCAGATCACTTCCTGGCGACAAATTCGGGGGGATCGGCGGACGTGAGCCCTATCTTGGCGGGCGCTGGAAATAACCACATTTGGAAACGATCAGAGGTTATCTCGAAGATATTGAGGCGCAGATCCCACGGACCCAATTATCATCGCAGCCCCCAAGAGCCCAAGGAAATTAAAGTCGAATCAGAAAGGCTGTGTTGAGCTTATTCCAGCGCTCCATGAACCCCATTTCGGATATCCCCAGCGCCGCTATGAGAAGGTGGCTTGTCCTGTCGCCCCCACACCCCACAACTGGACAAGATGGGCAGATTCAACTTCAGCAATGCCACGTTCTCGTGGATGCGAATGCTGCGAACAAAGCTCCTTTGTACCCACGATGGAATACTATATAAAGCGGGTGCATTCAGAGCCAGCGGTATCTTCACTCCTCAATCACAAAGCCTCAACACTCAAGAGGGAGGATCGCAACAAAGAATCACCCAACATGCGGACAAGCACGCTCATTTCATCGTCGCTCTTTGTGGGCGCCTATGCCACCCCCGTTTCGCAACCTAACCATGAAAAGATTTCCTGGGGCTCTTGTGGACTTCCCGACCCGACCTTTAAATGCGGGAACTTGACCGTTCCTAGGGACTACTCCAATCCCAGCTCGACGGACACCATTCAGCTCTCGCTTCTCAAAGTGCCAGCTACCCATGGCCCAAAGAAGGGAAGCATCCTGTTTAACTTCGGTGGCCCTGGGCTGGAGGCACGATACACCCTGGCGGGCAAAGCCGCGGATTTGCTAGCGTAAGATCTCGACTCGCAGAATCCTAGACGGATTGAATAGCCGTACTAACAACATCACAGCCTCACTGGCGGCGAACACGACCTTATTGCTCATGACCCGAGGTAGGCTCCAGGTCCGATGGGTATCTTAACTCACCAGTACTGATTCCAGGCAGAGGAACAGCCCAGACCTTCACCGCCAGCTGCTTTAACACCACGCAAGAAAGGCTCGATGCGATTTGGGCCGGGAGCATGGTACTCGCGAGGCCCGAGGACGAGGCGAGCATCGGGAAACAATGGGGAACCGCAAAAGTGACAGCAGATGCCTGTGCCAACTACCCCGCCTTCCAGAAACAGGGCTCTGTGCTCGGAACCGTGTCGACAGCCAAGGACCTCCTGCAGATCGTCGATGCCTTGGGCGAAGATGGAATGCTTCGATTCTGGGGCCTCTCCTACGGAACCGTGCTGGGATCGACCCTTGCGGCCATGTTTCCTGACCGCATCGACCGGATGCTGATCGACGGCGTAATGAACCCCCATCAGTACTGGCGCGGCTAGTATGTTCACCCATGGTCCCTTGGCATCTGAATCGCAATTCTAACGCTATGGTTTATCTAGTGATACCGAGCTCTGGTCCGGGGGCGACTTCGTTTTCTCACATTTCATCCAGGAGTGCCTCAAGACCCCCAAATACTGCGGCCTGGCTCACCGCAAGAAATCCGCTTTTGAGCTGGAGAAGGATGTCTACAACAAGATCGACGATTTCCGCCGCGATCCCCTGGCCTATCACGGCACGATCATCGACCACAGCCTCGTGTCGGTCTACATCCGTCTTGGCCTCTACAGTGCCAGCGGCTACTCCGATCTGTCCAAGGCCCTTGATGCCATTCTCTCAGACGACGCCGCCGGTTTCATGAAATACTTCAATAAGAATCTTGGCTTCGATAGCCTGAAGAGTCTGCTGGCGGATGAATCGCCTTTTGGCATCCCCTGCGGTGACAAGGTCGCCCAGGAGCACACCCTCCATGAAATGGGCCCCGTGTTCGACCAGCTGCTCGACGAGAGTCGACTCCTAGGTGCTTTCGGAATCTCTTACGCGATGACCTGTGCGAATTGGAAGTTCAAGGCCAACGAGCGATACGAGGGCAACTTTAACGTGAAGACCAACCATCCCTTGCTGGTTATCGGCAATACCTATGACTCGGCGACTCCGTTCGTGTCTGCGAAGAATATCAGCGAGAGCTTCCCGAACGCTGGTTTACTGCAACATGGCGGTTTTGGCCACGGGACTCTTGGACATGGCTCTGCTTGCACCGCCCGGGCAATTCGAAACTATTTCACCAAGGGAGTTCTTCCTGAAAAGGGGACCGTTTGTGATACTAACTACAGTCCCTTTGAGCCCAAGACCCTCACTGACGTGCTGACCGGGCTTGGCTGGATGGCTACCAACTCAACTGCCAAGTTGAGTACAATGTAAAGGTTCTTGAGGGCAATCACGATAGAGTTGTATATTAGGTCCTTTTCTGTTGAGTCTTTCATTGTTGTTCATCAAGTCATTTATAAATAGAATATATCCCTTCAATTCTAGATTATCTACACAAATGAGTAACATTACCAACCTGGGGGGGCATTGAGAATCAAACCAGGAAGCAAGGGGATTTCATGAGGTAAATGACGGCTCGATGGAAGGCGTGGAGGGTAATGCACGTCCCCATTATTAAACATACAAACGGAGATGCTGCCCGGGTTATAGGTCGAATACAAGATGAGAAAAAGAAAGACCCCTATTGTTTCCGCCCTCCATCTCCCCCCAAAAACTCCAGCAATCTGTGCGCGACAGCTGATGGTTGCTCCTCAGGAAGAAAATGCCCACAATCATCAATGGCACCCCCGGAAACGTTGGTCGCGAATTTTTGGACTAGGGGAATCATATTCGAACCGACGGCGCTGGCCCCGCCTAAAGCTAGGACAGGGATATCAAGTGGTGTCTTTGCATATTCCAGATTCTGTGTCGCACTTGTTCCAAAAGCTCGATAATACTCGAACCCCCGACTCATCGCTCCTGGTCGTGAATACGAACAGATGCTGTTACAAGAACCTCTCACGGAGCCGAGGAGCAGACTCCCCGCCCGCGGCGCCATTGTCAATGTTTCATCCATGGCCGGTCTCCGAGCCTACGACAATCTGCCATCTTATTGCGCCACGAAATCCGCAATCTTGGGATTCACCAAGGCTGACGGTCTGCGCTATGCAAAGGACCTGATCCGGGTGAATGCCGTCTGCCCGGGAGTCATCGCCACCCCGATGCTCGGGGAGATAGACCCTGGAGACACAACGAACATCGCCGACATGACCCGCGAGATGGCCGCCGGGAGGACGGGTCTGCCGGAGGAGGTCGCTGAAGCCCTTGTCTGGCTTTCGTCTGGCCGGGCCAGTTTCGTCACCGCCACTCAGATCGCCGTAAATGGAGGTAAGTCTTTCCATCTCCTCGGTGCGTGCATGATTTCTGACTCAATGCCAACCTAGGCATGATTGGTGCGTGAGACGTAGGGCCCGTGGACGGTGGATGGGAGATGGGGCACTCACGGCGTGGGAAGGATTCGGAGGACCAAAAGTACACCGCACGTCACCTTGTCGGGTTATGTTTTCCGTAGCGTGGATATTTAATAGGGGTCAATGGCCGGCGCCGATGGCCATTGGGAAGGACATAGGCGATATGTATCAATCAACTCCAATCCGTGGTAGAAAACAACCTGCAGACCCCAAGCATGCGCTCGTGTCCTTCACAAGTGCCCTCAACAAGGTGGGCACTCTAGCAGCAGCACCTCTGTTTGGCACCGGATTGACGTTATCAAGCCTGCACTCGGCTCAGCTCGCGGCGCAGACAAGCGAGTTTGTCATGATCGACATGGAGCACTCCCCGCTCTCGCCGGAACGCATGACCCAGATCGTCCACGCGGTGGTGGCAGCCTCGAACGGCGCTAGTTTCCCGCTGGTTCGCATTCCCTCGAGCGGGGTCGAATGGGTGAAATGGGCCCTTGACAGCGGCGCGGCGGGCATCATCATCCCCATGGTGGAGAGTGCGTCGGATATGCGGGAGGTCATCAGCCAGGCTGTCTACCCGCCCCGCGGGAAAAGGAGCTTTGGACCCTCGATGGCGGCCTTTGGGCTTCCTGGAACGGGAGCGAGCTATTTCCACTGGGCCCAATACGGGAACGTAGCTATTCTGCCCGTGATCGAGTCTGCGGAAAGGGTGAGGAATGTGGCAGAAATCATGGCTGTCGAGGGCGTCTCGGGGGTGTTCGTGGGGCCAGTCGATCTTCGTCTCTCGCTCGGGCTGCCTGGAGGACTGGATGGGGAGGAAGCCGTTTTCACGGAGGCATTGCAGGACATTTGCAGCGCTGGGAAGCGCCTGGGGAAGCCCGTGGGAACGCTGGCGATCGGGGCGAATGTGATCCGGAAGAGGATTCAGGATGGGATGCGGTTCCTCGTGGTGTCAGCGGACACTGCGTTGCTCCAGGAAGGGTATGCTAGAAGCATCGCCGAGGCCCGTCAAGTGGCTTATCGAGAGTAACGCTGTAATTAGGAAGCCCCTTTTCTGGTCCAGTTCCTTTATCTAATGGACTCGTAATCGTGACAGAGATTCCCCGCAAAGGTGGCCTAGGCTACATTCCAGTATATATGGACGCTTCCCCCCCCCTTTTTCACCAAGATGCAAAGGGACAAGGAAGCGTTCAATTTTCCACAATGCTCAGCAAAAAGGAAGTTTCTCAACACAACTGTCGCCACTCCTGCTGGGTCATTGTTGCAGGCCAGGCCTACGATGTCACCGAGTTCCTGGATCAGCATCCTGGAGGCGCCGGGGTCATTCTCCAGTATGCAGGGAGAGACGCAACTCAAGCGTACGAGGAAATCCATCCCCCGGGTACCATAGACCAGCTTGCTCCGGGTTCGCATTGCACAGTGTATCTGTTTGGCCTTCCTATCTGATTCAATCGCAGAGAAACGTCTTGGCCCGCTAGAAGCATCCCGGGACCAAGATCGAGACCCGTCGAACGACCGGAGTCCAGTCGAGGAGAAACCCGAGCAAGAAATTCCCAACCTCCACACGCTACAAAACCTCGATGACTTCGAACACGCAGCGAAACAGAAGCTCACCACGAAAGCCTGGGTTTATTACAGTTCTGGGGCAGACGACCTCCGTACCCTTGAGCGCAATCGGGAGGACTGGGCGAAAATCTCCTTCCGACCGCGCGTCCTCCGGGATGTTGCCCGGGTCGCGCTACACCAGTCCGTTATGGGTCATAAAAGTAGCATTCCGGTGTTTATTGCCCCTGCGGCCATGGCAGAACTGGGCCTGGTGCCACAGCTTCTGGAGCACCTCGTCCCCCTCTCGGTTGTCTCGCAGAAGCGCAAAGGTGTCCCGCGGAGGGGGAGGCTCATTTTTGGCTGATTTGTCTCCCCATCCCCAACCCATTTTGGGAGGATGAGGAGGGGAGATCTCATCGATTCTCTCTAGGGCATCCGCTCCAAGGATATCATAGGTGTATTGGTAGGGAATGAGCTTTTCTTCGGGTATGTGGTTCTCAGTCCACTTGAAGGAGTACCCGTAGCAGGTTAGGATATCAGTCATGGTTCCAAAGATGCTTTAGCTGTAGCTTGGTGGTATCTAGTGCACCCAGAACCAGTGGTGCCATGCATTTAAGTGTGGGGGTTATTTATATATATCTACGTGGCGGTTGCGTCAGGAGCAGCACACGAGTCAGTAAGACCATCAGCACCTGATGGCATTCACTTCTTTTCCCCCTTCATCATTTCAAGCAGTCTAACTCGCGGGATCCGGAGTATTCAGAAACGCTAGCCCCGGATGTGGCCCGGAAAATGGACAGCCGATAATCACAAGCTGGCCTTCTGCGCACGGACTCCATGCAGAATCAGTGGCGCGCCGCTTACCCCAGCAGTGGCTACAGAGAAATTTACACAGATGACAGTCCAAGGTATAAGTAAGTAAATGCATTGCATGTGAGATTTGGCAGAGTGGGACCAGCTAATCAAGGGCTGTTTGCTCCGGTAGTAACATGCGAGCTGGGGTGTTGTGCCAGCAAGAAGGATTCACTGGCTGAGAGCCCTGCTCCCATGTCTGGACCCCCCAGTCGGGCGAGGCCATGGTAGGACCCCGGAAAAATTTTCAGTTGCGTCGTATTTCCGCTGGTATGCCATTTTATGGCGGCAAACAGGCTATCGTCGTACAGCTCGTCCTGGTCGCCCACCACGAAGATGGCTGGAGGCATGTTGGAAAAGTCCGGCTCGTACATGGGCGACATCGCTGCATCTCGAGGATCGCGGTCCTTAATCCAGGCCTTGGTAAACACTTCCATGTCCCGTCGACTCAATATGAGGTTGTCCTTGTTGTTGCGCACAGATGGGGTGAGACTGAGGTCTGATATACTCATTAGCGATCGCTCGTCGAGGGCGTACGGCTAGAGGAGCGCTTGGGTAAACACCTACCGAATACGCCGTAGTTGAAGACCAACCCATGCAGTTGCTGCCGCACATCGACTCCCTGGTGTCGCAATCGGAAGGCAAGCGTCATGGCCAAATGCGCACCTGCCGACTCCCCCCCAATGACCCGCAGGGGACCGCGTTTTGTTTCATTTTCTGGTTTCAGGAAAAAGGCTGCTGCGTCCAATCCGTCTTCAATTGCCTTAGGATAGCGATGCTTGGGCGCAAGGCGATACTCAACACTGGCCACTGTGTATCCCGTCCTCGTGGCAATGCGATACAACACCTCATCCTCAATCTCACAGGATCCTACCGTCCACCCGCCGCTGTGGAGATGCAGATAGACCCCATTGCCTCTGACTGGGGGTGAGAATACCCGCACATAGAGGGTTTCATTGCCTGCAGAGGACGGAATGCAGAGGTTGGATGCGATATCGTCTAGGCGCTTGGGCTTTGGCCAGCCATCTTGTCCCTGCTTCATCGCAGTTCGAAACTGCTGGGCCCCGGCCTCCGAGTAGGGCTCCTGCAGCGCATACCACGGGCGTACTGTATCCCACACGGTGCGGAACGCTGTATAGAAATCGTCCACCGCCTTTTGCTCAGTGGCGGTCCATTGATGAGTGGAAACCTGCATCCTTTCCAGTTTTATGGCGGGATCCTCGTCCCACCGGTCCAATTGATGATTACACAACTTCTGGACCGGTATATACTGGACTAAATAAGGGGGCCGGGCGGATGATAGAGAAAAGGGTTCTATTGCGTTTTGACTGCCTGGAACGTTGCCTGAGATGGAGATACCGGGTAACCCATTTCCGCGCCACAGACTAGCATAATCCGGAGAGGGGGCAGGTAAATAGTTTACCAGGACTTCGATGCCCCTACAGAAAGAGTTTAGTCTCTGGGATAAGCGACCCCGTGTCTAAAGCCCAGGGTAGAGTTGATGGTGGTCCCGCCTGCTTGAGGGTCTTCACCCCACAAAGCCCACTAGATGCCCCGTCATCCGTAATGTTCGGAAATAAGGGATATAATCAATATTTTCCGTTCGCAATGGTAGTAGCCTTTTCTGAAGTTCTATATACGTGGTAGAAGTGCGGCAATAGCCCCATGTACGCTGGCGGCCTTGCTATGGTTGTTAAACGAGTGCGACCACTTATTGCCGCCCGACTACTTCTCGGCAAATATATCCGATCACTGTTCCGGAATCTAGGGACAGATATGATAGATTCACTTGGTATTGATACATTATAAAGGACTATGGGCTTCCGGGCTACCACCCTGCCAGCATTAACCTGAAGCAGAAACCGATCACCGGCCCCTCCGAAAATTCTCCTAACATCACGAGCCCAACATGGCAATAAACGAGGCAGAGGATCTTCCACTCTATAAGGATCTTCCGCCAGTTGATGGACTTCCTCACGGCTGTGCCTGGGGGTTGTGGGACAAGAACGGGGAAAAGGACCAGTTGGGCACCTTGAACATGTTGACGCCTGCGAAGGTACTCGCAGCAAAACAGGAAATTCAACAGGGTATCAGCGTGTCACTTAAGTAAGCCACTATAGCAGCCTACTTCACGGAGATATCTTTCCTGCTAAATGCACAAACCTGGAAGCTGGCCACTTGAAAATATTCGAAACCCCGGACATAATCGGAACCCCATCATCCACAACTTCTTGGACCTGAAGCCCGCTCTCGTCGGACACGACGATGAGATTCTCATCAATACCCAAACGAGCAGCCAGTGGGATGGTTTGAGTGAGCTACAACCTAATGAAAAACCCGGGAATGCTATACTTAGAGATGAATCTAGGGCACTGGGCATACCAGGAGAACGGGCTATACTATAACGGGCTTACACACGAGGAGATCAGCGGCGACAACCGCAACAACCGGAATGGGATGCAAGGCAAGACCCTAGATGCAGTGTTGGTATCGGCAGGATTTTATTGTTGATGGTTGATAGAGTGGCTCAAGCGTGGCGGGGTCGTAGGACGTGGCGTCTTGGTGGATTACGCATCATGGGCAGAGGAAAAAGGAATCCAGTATTCCCCCGATAGTACCTACAAGATCAGCGAGAGAGATCTCGAGGAAGTTGCGCGCTCTCAGGGGCTTGAGTTCCGGCCAGCGGATATTCTCCTCGTTCGAACCGGGTGGATCAAATGGTACAACGGCGCGTCTGCTGACGAACGGGTCAGAGGCTGCAAGATGAATCACAATTACTGTGGCGTTGAGGGAACACAGTCGTCCATCGAGTGGCTACTCAGGGTTGGGTCGCGGCTCATCAATGGTCTATCAGATATGTTTTATCCAGCAATCTGCATATAGGTCGGGGGCAATCCCGCGAACGTTTTGGCCAGCAAAGGCGACACTTCCGGGTGACTCGGATCGGGGGGGTTATAGTATCCGTAGAAAAGCTCCATGGACCTTTTCAGGAGAAGTGGTCCGTCTTCAAGCTGGTCCATACTACCGAGGCGCAGCTCCGGGGGGTAGCAGGCGATGTGACACAACGACGGGATCCGCAAGACCTGACCCTTAAGTTGCAGGTCAGTTCCCTGGGCACGCTGGGCTAAAACGGCAGCCTTCTCGGTCAGGAGGTTAGAATCAGATATTTCCCAGAGAAAAGGAAATGGGCACTGACCTGGTTGCCGCCGGAACTACTTCCAGCGATAATTATGTTTTCAGGGTCGACTCCGAGAGCTAGGGCATCGTCGAATAGCTGTTTGACTCCAAATTAGGACATCGAAAAACGAAATTGGTGCCCGAGACCGTGATTTGAGCTCGGGGTTAATCTCACCCAGTTTAGTGCATCCCAGGAGTCATCCAATCCTATAGGAAACGGGAACTCAGGAGCTCTACACCAGTTAATATAATGAAGAACAAGGCATACTGTCCGATAGACACAGATGCATACAATCTATAATCCACACTAACCACGACAACCGAGCAGGACACACACATCGCTCGACAAGTCCCATCTTCACCGTCGAGGTCGCCTAGTGTCCAGCCTCCGCCATGAATACTGGCAGCGGCATCAGTTATTACCAGGATGGCAATTATGACAAGAAGAGATTTGAACGTACTATAGGATCGCTGGATGTGGTTTTGGCGCGGAGGTCGGTTCATATATGCGTAGGGTGATGGTTGAGCGGTCTCGGGTATGGAGCTCAATGTCACGAACAGCTAGCCTGTTTGTAATAGGCGGTACTAGCGCTGCGGCGCGAGCCTTGAGATCTTTCATGATAGACCGTTGATGTTCTGGTGAGCCTAATAGTGACGGAACAACGCCCGCATTCTTATCGTAGAACTATGGCAGGTAGGACATCATGAGGCTGTGAGCGAGTAGCATAGCTTGGGATTGAGGCTCACTTGTTTCCATTTCAGACTGGGAATTCCTAAATACGAATAAGGGGATACCGTCAGGTGACGATCAGAATCGACCTCCAGCGGTCCTCCGACATCATGTAGTCCTTCCATTACTTTGCAGAGTAATTTTCAGGTATCTTCAGGGCTTCCAAACGTTTCAGCTGGCGGAGGAGGTTGTACTTCATGTGCGGAGAGAACACTGCTCGTACAATAATCCGGCTCAAAAGTTGAAGGAAGATTAGTTGAAATTGTAACAAGCGGTAATCTTCGTTCTTCGTTCGCTTGACGAAGAATGTGATGCGATTGAAACCTACCTATGAATCTCCCAGCGGCGACCGGAGAACCAGCAGCCGCCGACTGTTGTCGCCCACAGGCTCGGAAAAGCGCAGCCGAAGCACATCACGTCTCCCGCTATCCCCAGATACGTATCGTAAACTTACAAATGAATGAACAAATACTGAAAAAGAGCGTTATAGCACACCCAGCTATCGTAGTCCACTATATCGCTTTGCCCGCATCTAGAAATGGTTGGAGAAGAGTGCCTCGGCGTCCCACGACGCCTGCGGGTGATCATGATCGGGGGTGGCGCCAGTGGATTGAATGTCGCCCGCCATATGGAACTCCATATGGAGAACTATGAGCTCCAGATATATGAAAAGAATTCGGAGATTGGCGGAACCTGGTTTGAAAATAGGTACCCTGGGTGTGCCTGCGACATCCCATCGCACAATTATCAATTTACGTGGGAGCCCAACCCGGACTGGTCAAACTTGTAAGGGAGCTTGGACACTTTCTCTTGCCAGGGGCTTACCAGTTTTGCCACAGTTATTCCAGCCACAGTAAAATCTTAGCCTACTTCAAGGGGATAGCTACAAGATACGGCCTCTACAAATACATCCGCCTGGACCACCAGGTGAGAGGAGCCAGTTGGGATGAAGCGAAAGGCATCTGGAATGTGCAGGTTGAGAACCTCAAAACGGGAGAAACCGTCCATGACTGGGGTAATATTCTGATCAATGGGTGTGGCATTTTGAAGTAAGCTATTTGAGGCTGTTCCTAGTCAAATATCACACACTAATCTAGACCGCAGCAATTGGAAATGGCCTGATATCCCAGGGCTACATTTGTTTTCAGGCAACCTTATTCATAGCGCTGCCTGGCCAGAGGATTGCGACCTGACGGGCAAAACTGTGGCTGTTCTAGGCTGTGGGTCTTCTGGTGTCCAGATAGTTCCTACCGTCCAACCGAGTAAGTTCTTTTCAACAGAGATCACTGCCATCACGAGGTTTATCTCTAGCTCACACAATCTAGCCGTCAAGACCCTCACAACATTCATCCGCACCCCAACCTGGATCACGGCAGGATTTGCGCAGCGCCACGCTGGCCCTGGGGGGGGCCAATTTCACATGTAGGCGTAATGTGTCAATTTTCCTTGTCGCAGGGCACACCCAGGAGAATCAGTTACCCAGGAACAGAAGGACAAGTTTCGTGACAAGCCCCATGAATACCTTGAATACCGAAAGGAGATCGAGGAGGAGCTTAATCAACGCTTCCGATTCGTAAGGGCCTGCTCTTCTATACGCACAGCGTTGCGTCTTGCTACCGTTCTGACTCAGAGAGGTAGATTATTGCAGATAGCGATGAACAAGCCGAAGCACGAGAGTATTCCATAAAGGAGATGACCAGCAAACTGTCGCACAATGAGCGTTTAATGAAGTCGCTAATTCCAGACTTTGCTGTCGGTTGTCGTCGGCCGACCCCTGGGAATGGGTATCTTGAGGCACTCACCATGGACAACGTGCGAGTTGTCACCGACGCTATCTCACATGTTGTGCCGGAGGGGATTGTTCTGGAAACCGGCGAGGTCGTCAAGATTGATACTTTTATTTGTGCAACAGGCTTTGATCTCTCCTTTGCTCCTCGTTTCAGCGTATTGGGCCGAGATGGTAAGGATCTTTCGCAGGAGTGGAATGAGAAGCCCAAAGCCTACCTCTCTTTGGCGGCTCCCGGCTTCCCTAATTATTTCAGTAAGTAAATGCCTCGAATGGCGGCTTTCGTGCGCCCATTATCTGACGTGGCCCGTCAGTGTTCCTCGGTCCTGCTGCCCCCGTCGGGCATGGAAGTGTCCTCCCAATCATCGATCACACCAGTAAATACGTCATCAACTTTATAAAGAAAATGCAGACACAGAACATCCAAGCCGTGGAGCCTTCTCGTGCGGCCGTTGAAGAATTCAACGCACATGTGGAAGAGTTCATGAAGCGCACCGCTTGGGCAACGCCCTGTCGCAGTTGGTTCAAGAATGGAACCATAGATGGGCCGGTTGTGGCGCTCCATCCTGGAAGCCGTATCCATTGGTTTCATATGCTGACCGACATTCGTTTCGAGGACTGGGAGTTTACTTTTGTGGCCAAAAATCGGTTTGCGTACCTGGGAAATGGCTTTTCGGTCAGAGAAGGGTCGGGAAAGGATACAACTCGGTATTTTGATTACCCTGAGGAAGGGTATAGGAGTTACTGAATATTTATAATTCGTTTTCCCTGAAATTATGCTGCAGGCTGAGAGTTGAGTGCTTAAGCACTACACATTTGATGCCCCACGGTGTATTTTCCCATCACCCGCCACCTAGCATGAATATAGTTTAGCAAGATTTCAGCTAGAAGGCAATACCACGAGGGAAATTTTTGTTTTTTGCTATATAATAATAACACTCATTCAAGATGGAAACGATGGTTTAGGGTGATACATGGAACACCCTGACGGAAGCTTCTGCAAGCGAACTGTATCCGGCCAGTACAGCAGGATTGAATCTACTCTGGAGTATCCTCTTTGCATCGAATTTAGATAGAGCCAATAGGCACCACGAAATCATCCCCAAAGACACGGCCAACGTCTTCGAGTGAGAGACCCTTCGTCTGGAAAATGGGTTAGATGCGTCCCAAGTCAAAGCTATTAGCCGGTGGTGCCCTTACCTCCGGGAACGTGAAGTAGATGATCGGGATGTTTACGGCGGTATTGGCAATAAACACGAGAAAGTATTTCCATTGGATCGTGGCCAACACCGTCGGAGCAGCCTGGAGATATGGGATTGTGGTCAAGAACAGTGTACCTACAGACCAGGCCACCCCCTGAGATCGAATATGTGTCGGGGAAATTTCGGAGGCGTAGACGAAGCTATTGGCGTCGATGCAGCATCCGTAGCTTTGCGTGGTGAGTTTTTCGGCCGATTACGATGCGAGGATCGGGGTTTGGAATAAAACATACAAAGTTAAATGCAGGAAGATGAAGAAGAGCGCCGCACTCAGGCCGGCATGCTGGTCAGTGCCGGCGTACCGCGCCCAGCAGGCGGCCTCGCAGATTAGAGCCACGAGCGTGCCACCCAGGCCCGCGAGGAAGAGCGGCTTGCGCCCAACACGATCGATCAGGATGGCATTCACATAGTTCCCTATTGCTCCAATTGTTACGTAAATGCCGGAAAGGAGTAATGGCGAACTACCGGATTCTCCAAGGCCCTGATAAATCAAAACGCTATAGTCTGGACACCTGCACGTTAGTCGAGTAAGCCAATACCTGCTGGATTGATCTTGGCAACGCATGAACGCACTGTATATCACCAGAATACCGTAGACTCGTTCGCGAAGAAGGTAAAAAACCCGCACCACATGCGCTTGCGATAGCTAGGTTTGCGGAAAAGATCCCAAACGCTTTCACTCAAATGGGCGGCTTTGTCGACCTCAACCTGCTGGGAAATCTGAGAAAACTCGCCGCGCACAAAGTTCTCGTCAGAGTCGACACCCCGCCGGTGTAATTTAGTTAGGATTTCATATGCCTCTTCTCGGCGGTTCTGAAAGATCACTAAGGCAGGTGTAAGCACATCGGTTTTTGCCCGAGATGTTCGGGACACTTACACCAACGCGGGGACTCGGGAATCCACGGAATGGTCGCGGCCAGGAGCAGCGGCCACAAACAGCCCAAGGCCAGAGGGAAGCGCCACTGGAATGCGACGTTTGACGAGAAATAGGAGCCATACCCAACCCAGCCAGCAATACAGTAACCCAGAACCAGAATGACGCCTGCAAGGCAGATGTATTAGTGGGCAGCGCTAGCTGGAGAGTGCCGCGACGTACCGTGCTGCGAAACGACAAATCCCCGGCTAGCTGGTGGCGATATTTCCGCTTGAATAATGGGAATGAGACAGACGATGTTCCCTGTTGGAGACCATTGTATCAGAAAACGTCTACTCTAGGAGGGAAAGCCCAATGCCAGGGGTTGGGCAGAAGCTGGGCTGAGCCTACCGACACCGTAACCCGTCAGCCATCGGGCCACCAGAAACATGGGTACGGCTGCTGCGCCGGCTTGCAGACTACTGCCCACGATAGCAATTGCTGTCGCGATCCACAGCGATTTCTTGCGCCCAAGCGCATCGCACATCCATCCCATGGTCCAGCAGCCCATAAAGGCACCCGCCGAGAAGAGGCCACTGGTCGCGCCTAGGATACGGTTGGTGTACGCATAATCTGGCTCGTTCGCAGACGCAGCCAGATGGAAGAATTTGTAGAATCCGGACTGATTTCAGGGTTAATTGGTAGTAGACGTAAAGGCAGTGTAACTCGCTTGTAGATGCGCACCTGGCCCAGCGTGGTTGAAATAATGCTAAACGCGTACCCATATGTCAAAGATCCCAAACAAAGCGCAGCAATGATCTGCTTATATTAGGCAATGAGCCTCATGGCTACATGGGAACTGTTGGGTTGCCATACAGCTAAGCTGTACCAGCAGTATTCCCCGCGCGAACGTGTCGGCATGGTGCTATCTTGACGTCACTCTTAAAAGAACTGGAGCGGCAAGGATGACTCTAAAGGGGTGATATAGCTGTGCGCGAAACAAGGGCAGTATCAAAAAAAGATGGGCGTTTTTGCAACCTCTCGGGTAGAGTGCTGAGACCCCGTGGGTAGCGTTGCGTTTTTCAGGCCCGGTACGTATCGATCATCAAGGATAGTGGAAAGCGGGCCAAGGAACTGGACGGGGGGATGATTCCGGGCTTATTGGGCCGAGATGCCTTCTATTCCTAGGAATCTTATGGACCCTCACGTATGCCATCCCTTATTCTCGACTTTCGCTATGGCAGACTGCCTGGCCAATGAAGACCTCCTAGTCGGCCCTCGGAAAACCACCCGATTAGGTGCGGACGTTATCAAAAAACGACAAGCTGGCCAGTAATATCCAACCATGGTCGTCTACAATAGATTGTGTCGTTCTAATATCGGTGTTGCGATAGTCCCTCAAAGCAGTTATCATCTCCCCGCCAGACTTGAACTGTGAGTGGTCCAATGGGCCTTAAATAAGTTTCAGTGGCGTATTCTGGAGCGGGACATCATCCCCGGATCCCCGCGGTCATCTCGGAGAATCTGGGGTATTTAAACAGACTACAAATACTATATCCATGTTTAAGTGTTCGGTCTAGATCACACAAGACACTCATTGCAATAGACACGCATCTTGACGTTGCGTTGTTCGAAACCCACGACAGTATGACTACGAAGGGTCCGTCCGCGGACGCTAATAGTGCAGACGGGACAGGCAATTCGGTCTCGATCCGTGGAGAAACGGGGAAACCACCGTATGGACAAGTCCAATTCATCGGGACCTATGTAGCGTGTGCGCTGGGGGCGATTGCCTCGTATGGTGGCTACGTCATGCCGGCAACATCCCTGAGCTACATCAACGCTGATATCGGTATGAGCCTACGCTTTCCAAGACACTGTTCACCTCTAGCCGTCTCTATCAGACGACTTGACTTGCTACTCACTCTTTAGGCCCATCTCAAAACATCACATGGGTCAGTTTGGCTTGGACCTTGACCCTCGCGGTTGGCTACACACTTGTCGGTCGTTTGTCGGATCTTTTCGGCCGGCGATGGTTCTTCATAGGCTCATCCACGCTAGCAACCGTGGGATGTATAGGTATAAGTCACCTTAAGATTAAACTTATGTTCGTTAATAATATGTCCTCTAGTCGGTGCTACGGCACAGAATGTCAACCAGCTGATTGGAGCCAACGTTTTGATCGGCCTTTCGGCTGCAGCTCAGCTCTCCTTCACGTATGTTCTTTGCGAGCTGGTCCCCATGAAACATCGATTTGCAGTATTTAGCGCCATGTTCGCCATATCAATCCCCATCGCTGGGTTTGGTCCGTACTTTTCGCGCCTCTTTATTGCCAACACGGGCTCTGGGTGGAGGTAGAACTTTTATTTCTCCATCATCATCAGTATGTTTCTGTATCATTGCCAATCAAGCCGTATACCGAATGCTGATACTATCTTGATAGACGGACTAGGTACAATTACGTGGTTTTTCTTCTACCAGCCACCACGATTTGCAGCTATTCAAGTAGGCCGTTCAAAGTGGCAAGAGATACGGGACCTGGACTTTGGGGGCATCATCCTCTTCGTGGGCGGGCTCCTCCTCTTCTTGATTGGTTTATCCTGGGGTGGAAACCTTTACCCTTGGAATTCGGCCCATGTCATTGTTACCCTCGTGGTTGGCTTCGTGCTGTGCGTCTCATTCATCCTATATGGTGGGTATTTCATCTGGTCGGGCGAATATGAGACTGACAACTCAATGCAGAGACATACGTACCATTACGTCGGCCACTCGTCCCGATGCACATGTTCAAAAGTAGAGACTTTTGTGTCGTCAACATCATGGCGACCGTAGGTGGAATGCTTTATTATTCCATGAATGGTTGCAATATGCCTCCCAAGCTCAATGGCGACATCATGCTAACCCCTGCCAGTGATCTTCCCTACCATGGTGGAGACCCTTTTCACGACAGACACCGTATGCAGGGGCCTCATGTCCTGTGCCATTGGTGGTGGTGTGGTAGGGGGGCAAATCGTTGGATGCCTTGTTGCTATCCCCGGAGGCTTCATCAGAGCCAAGCTCATCATCACGTGCGCCATGATGGCAGCGTTCATTGCTGGTCTTGCAGGTACCGGTAATCGAGAGGGTACGGCCGTCGCACTGGCCACTTTAGGGGGTTTCTCTGTCGGCGTGCTAGAATCCATCTTGAATGGCTTGGTTAACCTCGTAATCGCAGATCAAGCGGAGATAGGAGCGGCTGTTGGAGTCTACGGCAGTGTCAGGTCCGCTGGTGGAGTTCTAGCTAGTACGTTGTCTTTGACTTCCACCCACGTCCCACGGGCAAGTACTGACCGATTGATATCACAGCTACGATCTATGTCACCATCCTGAATAACAAAGTGTCTGATTACCGCATCTCAATCCTGGTCCCAGAGGCCATGAAGGCGGGTCTTCCGTCGTCATCCATCGAAGCACTTCTCACTGCTATATCATCTGGAAATTCTACAGCACTACCGCAGATCCCAGGAATGACTAATTATATCATAGCCGTGGTCGGTGTTGCCATGAAGGAGGTCTATGCCCGTGCCTTCAAGGTTGTATTTCTTGCCAGCATATCATTTGGTGGACCTGCGTTCACCGCCTCCCTCTGGGCTCCGGATGCCAAAGGAAAACTGACCGGCGATATCTTATGTCATCTGGAATCAACAAAGCCACTTGGAGGGGATGAGGAGAAGGTCACCAGGGAATCTGTCTAACCCGTTTGTAGGCAGGCAGTGCTCAGCGCGGAATGTGACGGTGATTAGTCTGCAACAGACCGGATGAGCGCGCACAAGCACCTGCAAAAGAGAAGACTATTATGAGGCTCTATGCAAGCTACAAGGTCAGTGTATATGCTTTAAAGTAACCTTATTTTATATTATCTAGAGACATCTACTCAGTCTAGATAGAATAAAGATATTTACTTAGTGTTTATCCCTGCTAGTATCAGCCTATGTTAGTGACTAATAGATAGGATGATAGGAATGCAATGTGCTTATTATTTAATAAATGTATATTAATTAGCTATCTCTATATAAAGGTAGTAAAGTTATCAGTTAACTGACTATATGTTAGAGCCTGTATACGTTACAGCGCTCGGGGGAATAGAAGTGTGATATGGCAGATAAGGTGCGTCCTTATTGGTAATAGAACTGAACGCTGAGTTGCGGAATACCGCAACTCTGCGCCCAGGAAGACTATCTGTGGGTCACGTGGCCACTAGGTGCGGCGCACGACAGAGGCTACCTGTGCTGTTCTATATACTAGGTAAGCGCTCCTAACAGAAAGTCTATTTATAAGTAAATTTTAGTCATAATTATGCTTTATTAGTTAAATTAAATAATAACTATTAACAGCATTTCACCCACAAACCAATGGATAAACAGAGAGGTTAAATTAAACACTTAAATAATACTTAAGATGTTTTACTAATAAAAACTAAAATAATTGGCTGAAGTTACTTTAAATAGCTGAATATGCATGTAATAATACAACAAATGCATCTACAGGAAACTCTATGTTTAAATGCTTATATAAATATTTACCTGACTTTTAAATCTAAATTAGTGTAAGATACTTTAATTAGATTAGATACTAATGTAACCGACCACCGAGCCGCTGGGACCACTGAATCGCTCACCGCCACCATCACAAATTTAAATGAAGCAATTCAATCACTAAAATGGCCATAAATTTAACTGATTCAGCAGTTCAACGTGAGGGCAGATTATTACTTTTATTTTAAGCTTTTAAAAATGACTAATTTTGAAGTATTTTAGCAGCTATAAAGGCCTATAATATTAGTCTATCTACCCTACATGATTGAATCCATGGGCGCGCTTCATGTGTTGATTCTATATTAAATTGTTAAAAACTTATCACCCTTGAAGAATCTACACTTTAAAATTAGATTATATCTACAGATTAACATGGTCTATCACCTAGATTTAAGCATGTACAGGATATGGCCTAGATCTTGCTTAAAAGATATATTAAAGAGGATGTTTATATTAGCAAGTAATTGGTCAAGTGCTTTATCAAGTGCTAGGTTAATTTAAAGTTAAAATTTATATATAAATATAACTATTAACAAGCTAAATATGAAGATCTAAAGATTATTAAAGGCTGGTTTACCTTAGTTTAAAATACTATTATAAAATATAATATTTTAGAACAAGATATCTATAACTTTAATAAAACTAGGTTCTTTATAAGAATAGCTTTAACTTGCAAGGTAAGACTTTATCTAGACTTTCTAGAGCTATCTATTAATCTTTATAGATTATTATATATTAAGTAGAAAGCCATGCAAAGGTTCTATAACCTGGTAATTATTAGTGAGTTACTATGATTAAAATTATTTAAATAATAGATTAAATTCTACCTTCTCTAGTTATTCTTTCTAGTAAATAATATCAATCTACATGGTACACAGACCTACCAGGCACTTGAATAATTGGAGTAAGTAAAAATAAGTGGATTAATAATAGTCTTGGTAAATTATAGCTTAAAGAGATCTTTAATAAGCATATAAAGGCCTTTATAGTTAGTGCTTATCACTTTCTAGTTCTTAATAGCTATAAAAATCATGTAACTGCTCAGTTTAATTATTTTTGCATAAAGAATAAGATTATATCTCTTTATCTACCACCTTACTCTTCACATCTACTTCAATCATTCAATTCCTTGAGCAGCTTAACAAAGTTTGCGCCGTCATCTTCACTTCCTCCTCTATCATCAGCGCCGGGGTATTCCTGCATCTCTTTTAGTATCCTTGGTAAATCTGCAAGGGTTGGGAGATATGAAAATATGCATAGCGAGCTGGCTCAAAGACAAGGTACACTCACTCAATCAAAGTCAACTCCATCAAAAGCATAGAAGCGCAGGAAGCTCAGAAGATTCCAAATAAATGTATCATGATTTGCTGCCGTGCTACATATATCACTAAAGATGGGCTGTGTGGCTGTGCCCGGGTCGTTGAAGGTCCAACCGCCCAACACAACTAAAACCTTGAGGCCACTATTCTTGCGCTTGACATTAGTGATATCACTGAACAAATCCTGATCCAGGTCATCCATTGGCGCGATATTAAAAGTTCCGGGGGTAATATAGCCGAATGAGAAATAAAGGTGAGTCAACGCAGCAGCCGGGATTTTGTTAATGCTCTGCATCAGTCAGAAAAGGAGCAGATTATCCAGAATACCATGCCAGATGGCGAGTCCTACCATTTTGTTGCATTTACAATCCGCGACCCATCCCTCATAGTATTCAATAATCCAACGTCACGCATCGCCATCAGAGCTGCCCAAGCCAGGCTGATCACAGTTGCTTTGGCAGGAAGTCTCCTTATCATCTGTTTCCATACAGAATTCTTCACTCATGCCACAGAATCCATACCGGCTACAATAACTGAATGTAGAGAGAAATGTCAGTATTAATACTAGTATTCTCCCCTGTGATTCCAAGGAATACAAACACATTCAGAGGGCATTCCTTTCCTTTAGGTTTGGCATATCATCCACACTCAGCTTTTACATCACAATTGCTCTAACAGATATCATTGGGAGATTGGTTATTAGTGCCACAAGACTCAGGCCTAAACCCACAGTAGCCAGATAGCTTAGAGCAGCAAGCACCTAGGGGATATAATCATAAATTGCGCGAACATCAAAAACAGGGAAGAGGGTGGTGCTGATACCATTACAGCATGGCCTGCTCTCTGAACAGGAGTAGTTATCTTGATTCACCTGCTATCAAGCCTGAAGATGGGTACACTCTCAAGAGCAGACCAGGCCAGTTTAATCCTGCTTCACCTTCACCGCATAATCATTGAACAGACTGGGGGTAGTTTTAGTCAATGTGAAAAGATTCTGGCATTGGATTTCCGCCATAGACTTACTAGTCCACTGAATTATGACATGTTAGTGCCACTGATTTTTTAATAGTTAGTAAGGCAGCAGAAGGAAATGACCAGCTTAGAAGAACAGAAATAAAGAATAAATTGAGAAAATAGAGCTTCAGCCTGACCAGAGTCGGTGACCGCATCCTGTCTTTTTTTTTCTATGGCCAGAATATTGCAGGAGAAACAAAACACAAGGTCCAGGGCATGCTATGTGAAGCCAGACTTCCAAAGGCTTTAAAGGCTTTCGGTGTATCCACCGCGCCCTGTGGAAGAATTGCTTGGAATTGATTGCATAGCTACATTGCCAAGTAGTGAAGGAAATGAGCTCGCAGATAACATTGAAATCTAATTTGGCTTCCTCCACTGTGTTGAGACATAGGACTAATAGCCCCGCGGGCCTATGCGACTCAACGATGCAAAAAAAAACAAGCTAGTGCTAAGTGAATGAAATAACGCAACGGCCCGCCTGAACAACGAGGTTAGACAAATATGAAATAGATTAAACCCTTATAGTAAAGCAAGTCTAGAATGGGCCCTAGCAGTCTTAATTATCTTGCCCTTACCGCCAGTCTAGATCCATCTATCACTCATCTTGGCGCGTACAAGGTCTGGATGGAGGGGTGAGCCCATATAAGCCGTCACGTGATGGAGGGACCCTGACCAAACTCTGTTGGGAGACTCTGGAAATCTTAGGGCACAGGTTCTTTAAGGAAACAAAGAAAGCCTGGGGCAAAAAGGCCATTTTCCAAGCTGGTAACCGCTTTGACAGTACTCTGCAAGATAGATACTGGTATCATCATGCGCTAATATCATTACATTCCCATCTATTCTTTCTTGCTTTCTATTACCACCATCAGCTTTTTCACCAATGCGACTGTTCCGCAAAACCTTTTGGTTGCCTGTGTGGACACGTTGTTAAGCGATGTAAGCTGCAATCTGGTGGTGCCTGCCCTTCAGGCTGGAGGGTTCTACCCCTCCACCACCTTGGAACAAGCGTGCACATTAACTTGTAAGACTGCACTGGCCATATACCAGTCACATATTCACACTGCATGCCTTGAGGATACATGGCTAGGATACAGTAACGTGACAGTGCCGGTAGCCCTCATCCTGGAATTGCTCAGATATCATTTCAACTACACTTATCTAGAGAAGAGCAGGATATTCTGTAATAATGCAGCAGCAGCATACACAGCATCTCTTAATCCCACCACAGATTCAAGTAAGATTCATCCTTTGCTAAAGCCCTTCGTACCCTGACTATGATTAATAATCTATAGACAATACCCCAGCTGGGGGGCTGTATGGCAACATCAGTGTCACTGATAAATGTGATATATGCCTAATTAAAAACTTGCAGTTCCAGGCCAGTTCTCTATATTATAATAGCCCCTTACTCTATTCAGAGTCATTCTATCAAACCAAGACATCCAGTTGTGATGTTTCTGGATATCCCTTGATGCTGACTACAAATTTAATTTTCATGTGTGTTTTGAGTGTTTTAGAGCACTAACCCCAAGCAGCTGAGTCTGCTCTACAGTTAACAAAAACAAAACTAATATTTTATTAGACTGTTAATGACTACTATGACTCCCACCACCACTTGTGCTGGTACTATTTACACAATCAGCCCTGTAGATGATTGCCACTCCATATCCCTTGCTTAAAAGGTTGGTACCTTGTGGCTGCTTCAGGACAATTACCTAGCAGCCGCGTGTGCAGATTTTCCAACCTCCGGAGAGCTCTGCCTGGAGAATCACTGTGATATCTACACTATTCAAGCCAATGACACCTGCACCTCCATCGCAGCCGCACATGGCATCACGTTGGCCCAGTTCCAGGCGTGGAACCCAAGCATCAATGCTAGATGCTATAATTTGGAACAAATAAGGGGCAATCAGGTCTGTGTCAGCGTCCCAGGGGCTATATACATCCCTCTGTTGAACATGTTAACTCTCGCTCCCATAACGCCTACCACGGCTACCCCAGTCCCCATGAATGTTGCCAACGGGACCAATGTGTACTGTGGACGGTACTATGAGGTTGAGGTGGGCGAGTACTGCAATCTGTTGGTGATCTGGTTCAGTATCTCTTTGCCAGACTTTACATTTCTGAACCCTGATGTTAACAAGAATTGTACAAATCTCTATGCTGGAGAGAGCTATTGTGTTCAAGCCATGGGTGATATTAACACTTATAGTGGTCACCCTGGATACCAATCCTACACGGCGACCATCACTAGCATTACTGGAGATCTCTTGACCTGTTGGCTGAATGTGATCTGGATAATGCCCATCGTGACTATTACCCTACTCCCTCTAGCAGAAAATACACGTGATGATTGCTATAAATACTTCAAGGGCTCGCTTTTCCAAGGCTCTGCTAGTACTGAAAGCACCTTCATCTCCAACTGTGACATGGCCGCTACCATGCTGGGTGTTGGCCTTAATGACCTAGCTACCTGGAATCCTTCCCTAGGGGACACAAGCCTCACTAGCTGCACCTTCAAAACTGACTAGAGATACTGCGGGGTCTACTACCTGGGTAGCCAAACAGACGCCACTGACATCGACTCTGACAACACCCTAATCCAGAATGGGACTCTTACTAATACCTGTAATGCCTATATTGACGTCTACAAAGGCTCCGGGTGGACTTGCGCCGACATCCTGGAGGTGTGGAATATCACTCTGGCCCAGTTTTATGGATGGAACCTAGTTATTAGCTCTGAGTGCACAGGCGTCTGGCTTGGATACCAGTACTGTGTCAGCATTGACACTCCAACCCTAATAAGTATCACCACCACTGCAACCACCACCACTGTAACAGCTACTCCCAGAGCCCTGACACAAGATGGTCAACCCAGGAACTGTAACAAATGATATGTCACGCAAGATGGTGACTCCTGCACTGCAATCATAGATGAATTCTTTATCACAACTGAACAGTTCTATGTCTGGAACCCAGCTGTCTTGGAGGAGGACTGTTCTGGTTTCTGGAAAGATTATGCCTATTGCATTAGCACAGACAAGACCATGACCATCACTTGCACCAGCAAGACCAGTGAGACGCCCGCCACGACGGCCGTGCTAGCACCGGACCCGCACTTTAAGAATAACACTATCAGCAGCTTTAACAAGTATGCGCAGGCTCAAGATGGTGATTACTGCAATATCTTTGCCAAACGCAGTGGAATCACGCTTGAGCAGCTGTATACGTGGAATGCCGTGCTGGGCAGCGATGGGAGTGGGTGTGCGATGTATTTCTGGGTGGATTATTAATGGTGTGTGAGAATTAGCAGCACACACTAATTTCTTTTCTTTCCCCCCTTTTTTTTTTTAGGTTGTTCTTTATCCGTTCGTTCCTTGGGTTGATTAAGGTCAAGATTTGTTTTTTTCAAGCCCGCCATACTTGCTCCCGTATGTGATAGTAGTGGGCCAAATTTCTAGAAATAGGGGGCAGTTTTTCAGCCCACCAGACTGCATTGCCAGTAACACACCATGAACTATCATTAATAGACCCCTGGATATCCCCTATTTATTAAGATTCCATAATTCCTCATGGCTTTAAGCTATAGGGGAAAAACATGGTAAGTGTCAGCCCCCACCCCATTAATATAACTAATTATTATTTTCTTAGGGAATAGATAAGATCTTTATCAGAGAATGGATTACTATCAGCCAATGGATTGGCTATGTCACATCTAGCGCGTTATGCCTATAGAAGAAAGATAACCCAACTAAATATAGTAATACATCTGTATTGCTATAATGCCAAGAAATTACGGCCATAGCAGCCATAGTAAAATAATATGAATAATATAGAAAGGACATAGCTAATATAGCAAACTACTATGATTGCTATAATGGACTACATGTATATAAACACTGTCCTTATCACACTTTAGTTAGTCTTACCATACTTTATCTTCAGAATCCAAGCTAGTCTATACTCAAGCTTAACCCTGATTGCTTATTATATACCTTCTATTATATATATCTTCCTCTTTTAATCACTGAATACCCTAAGATTAACCAATCCTAGGACAGATTATAGACCTTATCTGACAATCTTAACATTTGTCAATCTTGTTTTTCTTTATTTTTATCTATTTTTATTAATTTTTTATTATTATTATAAAGTTGGGGCAATTCTGGCAGGGATGGGATAATAATTATTATATAACTGTCAGAGAATAAATTGCTATCAATTAATGGATTAGCTGTGCTGCAGCTAGCGCGTTACACCTATGGAAGAAAGATAAGCCTGACTAATTATAGTAATATAGCTGTATTGCTGTAAGAGTATAACTCTGATATAAAGGGTTCAACTAGCGTGAAGAAGATTATGCACTGTTATAAATAATAGCTGACTCTTAATAAATAAAATTATTACTAACTTTCTATTAGTATCATCACGAGAGTAGAAGATAAAGGGGGGATGCTTAAATAAGCATCCCAGCCTTCCTGTGATAGTATCTAATCTAATTAAAATATTTTATAAACTATCCCCCTCTCTAGAGAGTCTTGGTCCCCAAGACTGTTTATAATAGTTTATACATGTTATTATAATGAGCACCAGTAAAAATCTCAAGCTTATAAAAATCCTGCAATGGGGAAAAGTAAGCCAAGGAAAAGGCCTTCTTTTATAATACCCTAGCCTCGCGTGATTATCCAGGATATCTTTATTTTACCTGCCAGGCTTCTGTGAAGTGCTTTAATTTCACTTTCTTTATATTAGTCTCACTACCTTGCAAGGCCCTTTCACATGCTTCTTTTAACCCCTTCTTTAAAGTAATTTTAATCACAGTAACTCTTTTATCTAAAAGCCCTTTATTTTTATAAAGGTTCTTTATCTTGGACCTTTTTCTCTTACAAGGGTCTTACCCAGTAATACTTATATTTATAATACCTGGATTCACTATAATAGATCCCTGATTAATAATATAACACTCTTCTGTAATAATGCCTATATATCCTTGTGTATTTATTATTAATAATATTATAATAATCTTATTTTTACTCTCTTATTTTAAGTTTAGGTAAGGCTAGGACTTTTTAGAAATATAAAAAGGTCTTTATCTCTCTTTTTTTTCTTTTCTTCTTTTCTTTCTTAGCTATTTTTATAATATTTCCTGTATATTACCCTTCCTGTAGCATCCTGTCTAATACTAGCCTGACTAAGACTAATACTAAGACTAGGATAGGTTATCATGGGAGTACACAGGCCATTTGACCTTTTCCAAGGGCCAAATGACCTACACCCCTATTTCACGTGACAAATCCCCACTTTGGGTCGCGCGGCCTTTAAAATAGATTACTTCCCGCCATGGTATGGAAAATA
>JAPDEL010000122.1:0-76103 GCA_027569095.1 Aspergillus conjunctus
GTAAATTTACAACATAATTCAAAGGAAAGAGGCTAGTATTTAAAAGCTCAGGTGTCTCGTTGGGTGTGCCAAGCCCTGTGGGGCCGGCGTGTGAACTTTTTCAAGGGACACCTGACCTGTAACCTGCAAAACGAGCAAACACTGGATCTTCAACCCGCTGAATAAGCAGCCATGGAACAATTCTAGAATCTATAAAACTTCCGGCACAGTCAGGAACAACAACTCTAAAGACTATGGCTCAATAATCCGACTTCGTCCCTCTTATCCCCTAATTGAATACAACGATGAAACCCTCCTTCTCTCCGCGACCTCTCCGTCGCCTCATAACCAAATCAACCCCCTCAATCTCCTCAATCTCACCGCAGCTCGCCACTCCTCTCCTCCTCCGCCAACAACAACCACGAACAACACCACAATCCCACCTCCAAAGAGCCCCCAAACGAACCTTTCTCTCCTCCTTCTTTCCCTCCCCAAATAATGACAACGACTCCGCCTCCAAATCCCGCATCCTAACCGCCACCCGAACCCTCCCCTACCCACCCACCCCCCTCTTCACCACCATCTCCTCCGTGGAATCGTACTCCCAATTCCTCCCCTTCCTCACGACCTCAACCGTCACCCACCGCTCCCCTGAAACCGGCCTTCCAACCCGCGCCTTCCTAACAGTAGGATATGGCCCGTTGAGCGAAACCTTCACGTCCAAAGTCGACTGCGACCCGGCCCAATGGATCGTCGAGGCGCGCAGCGGGGCGAAATTCGGGGTGGATTCCAAACAGGGTCAGGATATTTTCACCACCGCTACTACGTCATCTTCTTCGGGGGGGTTCGGGGGCGTGTTTCCTGGGGCGAATGAGGGGATTTTCGAGTATTTGAGTACGAGGTGGGAGTTGGCTCCGGTGGAGGGGCGGAAGGAGACGACTGTGAAATTGGAGATTCGGTTCGAGTTTAAGAACCAGTGGCATGCGGCTATGATGAGTGCGGTGGAAGGGCAGATGGCTGGGGTTATGATTGAGGCGTTTGAGAAGAGGGTGAAGGAGATTCATGGCTAGAATCTTTTGCTACCTTGGGTACTCTGGATCTAGGTGTGTTATTCTATGATATCAGCCTGGCTAAGGAAGATGTGGGTGGGCGTATATAGAGTGAAGAATTTTGTATTATAAGTCTAGATGTATAGAGCGAGTTTTTCCTGTGGTCTTTTCGAAGACTAGCGGGAGAGTTGTTAGATATCGTGTACATTTTATCTATTCTGAGCCCTCGCGATCAGTCGCTGTTCATCAGCCCCATTATTCGAGTAATAGAAAAATCCAAAGCCAGATAGGGTAAGAAGAAAAAAAAAAGAAACCGTGTAGTATATAATACAATTTATCAAAACATGAAGTCCAGAAAACCCCACCCTATTTTATAGCATGCTCAGACTGCGATTCCGGTAGGCCGCACTTCGTGCTCCCTTGATCGAGCTGACTGCATTGTAGTTATCAAACACCACCTCCCAGTTAATCCGATCCCACCACCGTTCCAGATACTCAGCCTTACCGGCGATACCGTAGTCCATCATCCAGACGTGCTCCCAGGTGTTAACACACAGGATGGGCTGGACGTCCAGAGCGCCGGGGGCTAGGTTCTTCTGGTTCGCCGCATGAGCGCCCATCGCGCCGGCAAACTGGTTGCCCAGCGCAGTATCCGGAGAATGGGTGGCCATGTCGACCGGTTGTCGTCGAGAGTGAGCGGCGGGGTAGGGGGAGCCGGCATTATAGGTGCAGAAGATGTGCATGAGACCCTCACGTTCGAGGTTCTTGGCCAGCCAGACGAATCCGGGGCCGAACATGGCGTTGGCGGTGGCGAGGAAGTCAAGCTTGAGGGATTCGATCGAGGAGCAGGTGTCGATAATGTCCTTGGAGAATTTCTCGGGAATTTGAGTGGAGGATGGGGACTGTGGGATATAAGCCTCAATGTTAGAGTAGACGATTCGGAAAGGCTGGAAGGAGGACTTCACTGACCAGGCAGTTGAAGAAGAAATGGTTGTTGTGAGCCATGGAGGCATAGTTGAATACGGACGCCATTTCCGGGCGACGGGAGTATTTGACCAGCAATTCTCCCGGTTTCGAGTCGGCATCGACGGTGTCTAGATTATAGGGATATGTTAGCATACTCATTTCTTCCCATCCAATCCCGAGTCCAATTGAGGAACTTGAGAGTAGAATGCCGACGGATCTTACCCTGCGTCAACAAGTTCAATTTGTCGATCATGAGGGTCTGATATTGTGTCCAGGAAAAGTCAAGGGCCTCTGGGGATAGAAAACCGGGAACTCCATTCTTCTTGAAGTACGCATCGTGCGTAAGCTGGGGAACCTGGTGCAATGCTCGAATCTGGAAGCGTGGGAGAGCGGAGCTGGGTTTCTGTTGCGCGACGAGTTAGCTGGGAGCAATCATGGGGGAAAAAGCCATTGGGGAAGCGTAAAAAGCTCACCTGCGTGAAGGAGGAAACCGCACGCAGCGAGGCCTGCGGCCGGAGGAGTCTTGGGAGCATGATGATAGGGTGCAGCAGGGGAAAGCGTCACGAAGTCCGTCCAACAGACCAAAATCGCAGCTTCGAAACTGCAAATCCGCAGAATTTCCATCCTCGCGGCCCGATGGGGTTTAGCGTCGCTGAGGTAACCCAGCGCCAACACCAGCCAATCACAGCCCGTAAATCACCTGCCCTCACCAGACGGCCTTCTATTTATACTCCAGCCCACCAGAAACACTTGTTTTATCTTCATTTCCTCTCCATTGCAGCCTGTTCATGTTTCTACGCGCCTTTATTTATCGCCGGGCGAATGGGATGCAATCGAGTCTACCCATGATCGACCCGCCCGCTGCTTAAGCTCCCGGCGCTTTCTTCATTTCCCATCATTCGTCCAGCGATATGGGACCCAGTTGGTGTCTCTATTCTGGGAGCTCGGCGCTTGCGATGGCCCAGGCCTGGGATATTTCGGTGACATGATGCAGGAAATTAATTTAACTCGCGATATCAAATAGCTGGCGATGCCCCGTCGCTGGAACCCTCAATCACTCTTTACTCTTCTCTTTAGCGACGTTTCTTGGGAGGACTGATCTTTGTTGGAGGCATATAATAATCTACTTCTTCATTCCTTTGTCACCCATTGTTGCATGCGTTTCTGGTGTCAAGCGTTGCCTTTCTTTCTCTATAAGTGCTGTGCCAGCACTCTTCTCATTGGCTTAATCCTTTAATCATTCAACCTCTTGCACCCTCTCTGTCCCTGCCGACTTCCTCTCCACAGCAGCATTTTCATACTATGGCACGACACTCTATATTCTTGCTTCTTACCCTCTTGGCTACAAATGTGTCCGCGTCGGCTTTGATACCTAAGCGCTCTGATACCTGCCCTAGCTCGTCCGTGAAATGCAGCAATGCTGGCCTGGCAGAGGACTTCTGCTGCCCTGGCTCGACATCCTGTGTCAGTATAGATAGCGGAAGCTCGGTTATCTGCTGTCCAGAGGGCCATGATTGCACCTATATCCAGCCCATCACCTGTGATGTCTCCCAGCAAGATCCTAGTATCTACCCCGACAACGTTGTAAAGACCACCAGGCTGGATGACAAGCTTCCCACATGCGGAGACTCATGCTGTCCGTTTGGATATACATGTCAAAACGACAACTCCTGTGTGCAAAAAGGCGCTCCTCCGTTGCCTACTAGCACCTCAGCGAGCACTACAACTACCGAGGAGGCTACAACGACTTCTCCCACCTCTAAGTCCACTTCTACTTCTACCACTACCACTACGTCTACATTTAGCTCTACCTCCTCCACATTCACAACGTCTCCTTCAGAGCCAGCACCGACTGTCTCTACCGGGACAGTTGGGGTAATTGAGTCAATCGTCAATGTTTCCACAACGGACTCATCTGAGACTTCAGCACAGTCCATACCGACTACCTTCAGCCGGTACTCCTCTGCTTCAGACAACAGCCAGACGGACGCAGCTGCGTCATCCACCTGTCCTGAGCTCCCAGCCAAAGCCATCGCCGCAGGTTTCTTTCCTGGTGCTGTATTTGGTGCAGTAGCTGCAGCTTTGGGAATGATGTGCGCTCGAAGACGTGGCAGAAAAAACCTTCCTCCGGCAGTTAAGCTCGCTCAAAACACCCACCGTACCTCGAGTGGCACCTTGGTCGGGATATCTGAGCCTATCCCCTCAGATGAAAGCTCCTTCCGCACCGACTTTCTCCTCCGCACAAACCCCAAGCGTAACTCCGAAGGTGCTCGCTCGGTGCTCCAGCGCAGCAAGTCTCGCGTGAAGAGTCTGTTCGGAGGCACTCCAAAACCAAACCCGGCATTCGCAGAGCCGGTGCCCCCTCTACCCATCACTCCACCACGCCAGCGCCAGCCTAGCACCGAGAGCATCAGGGTCTACACTCCGCCGGGGACATTCGCCACGACTGGCGTGCTGAAACCTGAGCCCTACCCTTCCCACCGGCCAAACACTACGCTGGGAGATATCATCGATCAAGCAGCCGCCTCGCGCTCTGCCAGTCCTAATAACGGCACAAGCGCCAATCCTGGTGTGACTGGAAGCAACGGGCGTTTCTTACTTCCACCGGTTCCTAAATCCGCCCTCCGGAACCATAAACCCGCCTAACCCTATCGACCTACCTTGTTTCTTTCCTTCGTGCCATCTGAAAAAGTGAATATATACCTGAGTTTCTGCATACCCATTCTTTGCATTTCATATACTCTAATGCATTATCGGACAGTAATTAATGGTGGCAATCAGTTTAGCGTTTTACTTGTACTTAAAGGAAAAGATAAATCATGCGCATGGCAGGCCATCAGATGATTTTACACCTATATATATGAAAGCGAAAAAAAGAACCCAAATGAAAAGAACTATATCAATGCACAATGAATATACTATATAACTACAATAAACCAACAACAACCCTAATGACTCGAACTTTATTTAGAAACCTTCCTACGAGGAAGAAGAAGAAGAAGAAGACCTTCTCGCCTTCCACCCGGTAATCACCCTCTTAACCTCCTTTAGCAGCCCCAGAACAAGCGGCACCCCAATCGGCCCCAGCAATGGCAAATAAACCGCCACCTTATGCTCATCGGGGAAATATGCCTGACCGACCATACTCTTCTCGAAGAAGCTGCGTTCGGCCTCGACCTCTGCGACGCGAGCGCTGGCTAACGCAGCCCGGAAGCGGCCGTTGCGGAGATGTTCGCAGGCGGAGGCAAGATGCTCGAGCGTTGTGGAGACGGAGGTTGCGACGGTTGCGGGGATGGGGATGGACGGGAGGGACTCGGTGAGACGAGCGAGAGAGCCCATTGTGGAGGAGGCGGAGAGGAGGAGGGTTGCGGCACGGAGGCGGATGAGCGTTTGGAGGCGAAAGGGGAGGGAGGATGGGGTTGAAGGGGCCCCGAGGAGGGAGAGAAGTTGGTGGGAGAAGGTGAGAAAGGCGGGTTGGAGGGAGGGGCGGGTGAGATAGGGTGGGTTGGCGGATGGCGGAGTGTTGTTATTGCTGTCGTCGTCAGGAATTGGGTTGAGGATGAAGACGCCGCCCCATTGTGGGATGATCCAGCTTGTGGCGTGGCTTCCTTTGACGAGGAGAGGGGTTTGGGATGGGGCTGGGACGTAAAGGATGAAGTTGATGGTTGGGCCGGTGCCGATGCTGGGGCTGAGGGGCCATTCGGCGGCGTTGATGAAGGCGCTGAGGTCCTCTTGTTTCAGGGTCCAGGCGGCGTCCGCCTCCTCATATTCTGGTAAGGGTGCGGTGGGGGCGAACGTTGCGTAGAGCTGGACTTGGGTGTCGACGGTGAAGTTGCTGATGGGTTGGAAGGCCTGGAGGACCGGGGTGATGTATTCTTGGACGGCGGCTTCGATATCCCAGGCTGACGGAGCCGACCCGGGGGTAAAGAGGGAGAAGGCGAGGTGGTATGTCTCAGCGTACTTCATTGAGCGGCGGAGGCGTTTGGCAATGGACTCTGCGAGCTGCGGGGAGATTGGCTGCGCGTGTTGGTTGGTTGACGGGGGGGCATTGTTGTTCGCGCCCATGGGGCTCCCAGATAGGATATGGGCCATAATCGCTTTCTCCTCCGCGAATAGACGCTGCAGCTCTGCGGCAATGAATGATGAGAGGGGGGAATTCGGCGACGATGGGGGCGGGATCTGGCTCGGGGGGTAGAAGATATCGAGCTGTGTAATGTCCGTGTGCAGCTCCGATCGGGGGCTGGATATGTCCTCTTGAGCATGGAGTCGCACGGTCAAGGCCGTATCGGCTCTCTCAACCACATTTTCAGGTTTCTCCTCGCTCGCCAGCTTCAATCGGAGATGGTGGGCGGAGAACTCGTTCAGATCGTCGAGGGTGTGCTGGGTGGTGCGGAGGAGCTGCTGTGCCTCAAGATCCGGCAGAGAAGGGGTATCAAATCGTATTTCAAGAGGGAAAACCGGTCGGCAGCTCTGGATACATCATAGCGGTCAGTCACTGTGGTTCCTGCATTTAAAACGGATTGATGTGTGTTGGGTGTATCGGCGTACCTTTCCAGCAGCCCAATCGATCATGTCCTGGATAGGCAGGCTGGCACGGTAAATGGAGGTCGTCTTCCACCATATTGGAAATCCTAGAAGGAGAATGACAGCCCAGAAAGCGGCGATGACCCTGGATCGAGTCTGGATGGCACTGGGTTTCTCCGGAGCTGGAGGACGTGGAGCGGAGGGTTGGGAGTTCATGGTGGTCTGTGAAGACGCTGGGTCTTCATGCTTTGCGGTCATGACCGGGACATGCTTTAATTTTGCATCGAAGGATTCGCCAGTCGATGGAACACCCTTGATGCAGACTCGGTGGGGCTCTGCGTTGCTTGGATGAGGTTCTTGGTTGGTTGGGAGGTGAACTAAGGATACTGAATGAGGTGTTCATTAAATTCCACGCGAAAAGGCGGAGACTCTCAAAACCGAGGTCGCATCTCAACCTGCTAGCAGCTCACAGGCAAATTAAATAGAGATCAAATACAGTGATAATTAGTTCTCATGTTGGATATGGAATATGGATATTAATTTTTATTAAGGTCTCGAACAAAGTGAGTCTATTTTCTCCTTACAGCCGATTCATCAGGGTATCAATTTCTCAAACCAGTGCGCCTATGAAGCCAAAACCAAACCATCTCACCAACACCATGCAATGTTCCTAATATTCTTTTTCAAAGATCTTTTGGATCGGTTTCGCAGCCTGTAGATGATCGCAATTAGTGAGCTCTTCGTAAAATGGTAGATAGGAAACCTACATCAATAAAGCGTTCAAGATCCTGATCGAGACTGGCCAAATCTTCCTTCCGCTTGTTATTTTCTGTAATTAACGCCTGTTTGCGCTTAAGAAGTTCCTGTCGGGCTTGTTCTAGCTTTTCTCGTTCCGCATGTTCGTGGTTGATCCGAGCTATCATCAATTCATGTTCATTGGATTCGTGGTGTTCTGGGTGAACCTCGAGAAACTCTTCGAGTGGGATCAACGGAAGGGAGAGATATTTGTGGCTGAGAGGGATCAATATGTCAGCGATTTGAAGGGACAAAACAACGAGACCATAGCAGTTTATCGTAGACATACTCGTAAGACTCGCACGCCGCGATCTCTCCGGTCAGGTGTCGCTGCTCATAATACAAATTCTGAAGCTGAAGGTGCAGCCGATCGATCTCCTGGCGCGCCTCTGCAGTCCCCTGCTTGGTCTCTCGAACCCGAAATATCGCATCCCGGTTCTGGCCTCGAAGTTGGGCCAGCAGAGCGAACAGATGCTTCTGGACGGATTGTGGCGAATCCGAGACGGTCTCCGCTGGGATGGAGGGGTCCAGCACGGCGAGAAGCTTTTGGCAGAGGTCCCGAGTGTCGGCGGCGGTAGTCAAGACGGGAAGCAAGGAGGGGTCGGAGACGATATCTCCGATCGCCATGATGGGAGGGCGAAGAACGAATGATGGTGAACGAGGGGATCACTGGGGATTTATCGGAGGGGTGGTTGGTTGGCGAGGCTAGGATGGGGATGAACGTGGAGAGAACGGGCCAACGGATTGGATTGAGAGACGTTGAACAGGAGGGTGATTGAGTCGAAGTCAGGTTAAAATACTATAAGTGATGGAACTTTCATATGACAATCATGACACGAGTATAATAATAATAATACATTCAATTAATAAAATCTCCACGTAAGGCGCAAGAATATCAGCTGGGGGGCCGAACGGTTTTGCTGATCCTCGGGAGTTGCAACAATTCGATGCACAGAAATTCTGGGATAAATTATCGGTCGTCCCCACCAAATCAGCAACAGAAGAACTCTCCTCTCTCTCTCGGGTCGTCTCTCTCTCTCTTCTTTTTCCTTTTTCAGACAATCATTCAATAAATCCCCTCTCCTCTCCACGCTGACTCCTTTTATATCCCATCCGCTCTCTTTTTCTTCCACTGCTGTCCCTCCTCTCACTATCGCCGGCTTCTCTCCCGACTCTCCCGAACTTCCCCTGCCCAAAGAACAGACTAACAACACACCCACTCCTCTTCTTTCCCCCTGCTCCAGCTTCGAGTGAAACGTCCCCCCTCTTCACCCACCTCCCCGGGATATGCTCGATTGGTCTGGATCAGTTGGGTGCCCGTAGGAATTCTAAGACTACATCATGGCCTGCTCCGCTCAATCCATGACGATCGAGTCGTACCTCGACAACTCCGTCACCTCCGCCTATGCTACCCCCTCTGAAGAGACATCTTTGCTACGAGATCGCAGGCGTAGACACTCCTTCCACACGGCCCGGAAGTTGTCCTGTGACTATGATGCCGATGCTGTCTTTCTCAGGGTAAGAAAGATCCCATTCCTCAGTCCCCGCGCTTACTCCGCCCTCCAAATCCTACTTGTCAGGCCCCTCTCCTAACACCACCTGCATTTAGGTGGAACTCTTCCTCGCTGAGCTGGAGCGACGCCTCCATTGGATCGAGCAATACCGCCGTTCGCACATGGTCCAGATCGATTCGAGCCTACGACGAGCTTACGCTGCCCTGGAGGCCGTGAGAGATTCCTGTTCCCACGCCTCAGGGGAACTCATGGGTGGTGGCAAGAAACGAGCCAAGATTTTTGTGGAGACGCTGGAGGATCGCTACAACGATGCCTTGGCAACGAAGGAGACCCTGGAGCAGAAGGCCCAGGCCGGAATTCGTTTGATGGAGTCTTTTCTGACCGAATTTGAATCCCGCGCCCATGCTGTTCGGGACCGAGGTGTCTACGGAGCGCTGGATGATGGATGGAAGGCGGTTGACTCCAAGCTGGTCCAGGCGAGGGAAGTGGTGGATGAGGGTATGGAAAGCGTCCGGAGGGCCAAGGAGGCTCTTCGCGAGAGTATTGACCGGGCTATTGTCCTGGCCGAAGAAAAACGACTGATCGCCTATGCGGACCTTCCGCACCCGTGGCGGGTCAACCCCCATATTCTGCAGGGATACCGATTCCATACCACCAAGGTCGGGTGCTTCGCCTCCGTATTCACCTTTTCCAACGAATGGGTCAATATCTGGTCGCACTTGATTGGCCTGCTCATCGTGCTTTCGATTGCCTTTTATTTCTACCCCCTCAACCCGAACTTCCACCTGAGCACCAGCGCGGACATGGTGGTGGCTGCGGTCTTTTTCTTCGCCGCGTGCAAATGCCTGGTCTGCAGTACCCTGTGGCACACCATGAATAGCATCTCCAACCAAACGTTGTTAGAGCGATTCGCCTGTGTCGACTACACCGGGATCTCATTCCTGGTCGCCGCCTCCATCGTGACAACCGAGTACACTGCGTTCTACTGTGAACCGACCTCCCGGTGGATCTACATCCTGATGACCATGTCTCTGGGAATCGGTGGTGTCATTCTTCCCTGGCATCCTACTTTCAACCGACACGATTTTGCCATTGGCCGCGTCGCCTTCTACGTGACTCTAGCCCTGACGGGATTTGCGCCCCTAGCTCAGCTCACTTACACCCGGGGTTTCGAATGGTGTCTCTACTTCTACGCCCCTGTCGTGAAGAGCATCCTTGTCTACTTTGTCGGTGCCTGCATCTACGCCTCCCAGGTTCCTGAACGGTGGCGACCGGGTCTCTTCGACTACGTCGGTGGGAGCCACAATATCTGGCATCTCGCCGTGTTAGGTGGAATCCTCTTCCACTACCTCGCCATGCAGGATCTATTCACTCACGCTTTCAAGCGTGCCGAGGATCAATGTCCGACTCTCACATCATAATTACGGGGCAACAAAAGAATAAAAGAGAAAGCAAGCTGTGGGATTCAATTACTTTTCTCCAGCCTCTCCTTCAACTCTCAACGCTTCTTTTTCTACGACCAATCATGAGGATCTATGACTTTGGTTCGCAAAACACCTCCAATATAGAATCTTAGACAAAACGCCGACCGGCAAGGCTACCTCATTCCAATTCCCCAGAAAAGGAACTCCTGTATTTAGCCAACTTAGCTTTGCCGCGAAGGTACTTTTATATACATACACGTCAAGACCAAATTTCCGCTTAGCATACTTGCATTAAGTGGAGTTTTCTTTCCTCATCTAATTGTTCTTGAACCACATTTGGTTTCTGTTTCGCTGTTCCCATTGCGTCCACCCTAGTATTGTTACCTTGTCATTGTTGATCATCTACCATTCTCTTGTATATAGGTCTTTGCTTGGAAAGAAACCTGTCTATATCTTCTTTTCTTTTCTTCTCTTTTGCTTCATATTACCACGGCACTCGGCACTTGGATTGGTTTTGATACGACCCCTGGTTCAAAGGTACATGCAATGCAGCCACGGTTTCACATGTGATCATTCAAGGGGAACGAATGAATTTTTGATTCAGAGGCATACTAGTTGATTATAGCAGCGTGTCAATATTGTCCCATAGGAACTGTGATTAGTACCTGCTATACCATCCGAAGGTAATTCTCCCACCTCGCATTAAAGATTACGATATAAATTAAGCTTAGCTCCAAGGAGTCCCATTTTGACCAAAGGGTTGCCACATATGGTCACAGCCACCCACACTGCCCCTGCAGTACCTAGGCCCACGGTAGTACCAGTAGGTTAGTAGCTTCCAACTGCCCCCTGGTGGGAGGCCATCTCCGGGAAATACTTTATTGACCACCGCGAATCCAGCCGAAGTAGATTATACTCTTATACAGTGGTATACTAGATGGGATAGGTAATGGATAAAGCCCCCATGGGACGAAAATTATAGAGATATAAGGTTTATGCAGCAGGAATAATGTCTTGAACAATATGGGCCCCCCAGCAACGTTAAGTGTGCTGCAAGGGTAAGTACATTTCCATTAGCCCTATATCTCGAGTATATGTTCGTATAATGCTATAATCTGCGAGATATGCACACGCAATCATATTATTCTCCCATGCCTGCAATTATATAAGCCTAGGTCGGGAGGTCACAACATGATCCGTTCATATTACTAGAAAGAGAATAGTAGCAGGCAGTCTTCTCCATCGTACTTTCCCTAACACGCTCCTTCTTAGAAAGGAGAGAAGGTGAAGCTGAACAGGCTAGAAAAACACAGACCCGAGTCCGTTTATTTTGTTATTCTCGCCACTCCCAAAGGTCTTTAGATGGTACATTTATCTTTAAGTCAAATACTTCACACATTCTTAAGAGCATCTTATATCCTTTGATTCAATCAATCTCAACGCATTTTTTGCTCATTGTCTTTTATGTGACGACTCCGTTCTGGCACTGTGGTAAACTTTTTCATAGGGTGACAGGATGTCCACGCCGGTCAATATACTGCAAACCAAGGTAAGTTGGGTTGTGAAACTTTAAAAGCTCATCACCTGTGACTGCTGCTGATGAACAGAGTTGGAATGGAATAATTTCAAAGCCGATAGCTGGAAATGTTGACTTGGAAGACGATCTGTTCAATCGAATGCCCGTTGTCATCAATCATCATAATCGTACGATAGGGAATTCTGAAGGACTCGGTATACTGGAAACCTTTCACCTGTTTCCAAAAATGGAACGAAGGTGCTTTGAGCTTGAAAAGGAATATGACCAGTTGCAATCCGACGTCGAAGAACTCAAGAAAACCCTGCTTCATAACACAACCATCACATATGAAATCCGCTCAGAGTGGGCAGAGGTGGCGCGGGACAGATACAGCCGTGACTGTTATTTATATGGGGGAGGAATCATAAGCGACATTAATATGCTCTCCAGTACACACGCACCAGTAGAAACGGTCGCAGGGTGGAAACGGGCTTTCCACCGGTATTACGGAGTATGATATGAAACCTGCTGTGGTCGGAGGTCACTGCAGTTGACTGATGAAACGATCATACAAACACTCAACGAGACTAGACCCGTGATATCTAGACTAGAAAGACTTGGTAATTACCAGTGCCTATGGAAACATGAAGTTTATGAGACTAACTGGATTAGAAGTGTAAGTTCAAATGTCTCGGAACCACATATAGCTAGGTTTGGGCAATATCTCTCAAGTCATATATTAATCCTAGATCATATTGGCAAGGAGGGTCATGGATCAGTTTATGTTGGACATGCAGAAGTAAATATCCACAGGTCTGGGCTGGAAATTCCAGCGCTTGGAGGATCAATGGATCCCCACAATCCTCAAGGTACATGCAGATGGCTGCACATTCTGACCTAGCCCTCGTATCAACCCACCACAAACCAACCGAATACATGAGTGCTAACCAGTAGCTGAGGAGAACCAATGCCGGGGGGTCTTTCTGGATGAGGCGTTCGTAGTAGTCAGGTAATAAGCGACCCATGAAGGTTGTGTATCGGGGGAATGTCTCAAACGAGGGTTGAAGGGACAGCAATGGGGACAGCATGCGGAGGGGCCATAGATACGGGTTCTTCTCTTCCGTGCTGGAGTCGTCGATACCGCATATATCGGCCAGGTTCGGTGGCAGACCCTCTCGTCCTGAGCGGTGGTCGTCGAAAAGGCCACTGTCGTCACCGCGAGAAGCCATAAACATGTCCCACCACATGCTTTGGCAGAGCCAGGGCTTAGCTCGGCCCAAAAGATGGCGGAGACCAGACTGTACAAAGAGCCAGTTGAGACCGGCTTCCGGATCGTTGGAGAAGACAAATGATTGCCGTGGATTGTACTCTGCAAGCGAGAAAGAGTTGACGGTCATGATGAGACAAGCGGAGAACAGGGCATCCATGTTATGCGGGCCGACAGGGCCCTTAATTTCTTTCGAATATTGCTGGATTGCCTTCTGCCAATGACGAGCTTCCACCACGGCATAATTGTTGTTAGCTGGGAATGCATGGCAGAGGTGAGCAGTTGCAACGGCAATGATGCTGTGCATAACGTAGGGCGACTAAATTGATCGGTTCGGTTAGCTCAAGTTTGCCCGTATATCCCACTGTGTGCGACTAACCTCCAAGGCCAATTGAATCACATCGCACCTCATAACCTCCCTTCCCGCTTTGCTACAGACCGTCGGAGTGACACAAGTCTGGAAATGACGTAAAGCATTGAGGCTAAACCGATCCCCGAACAGCCCTGGGGGGAGCTCCAACAGATCATCGATTCTGGATGCAATCGTGCGTAATGACAGCGTATACTCGGTGTTATTGGCCCGTGTTAGAGAAGGGACTCGATCGATAACTTGTGAAAGAATGTTGTTCTTCTTGTTCTCGGTGGCGGGAGGGGGGCAGGCTTCGTAGGAACAGTCGAGCCCGAGCTTTTCGCATCGCTGACAAAAGGGTTTAGACTCATCGCACTGGCTAAATTAGAACCTGAGATGGTAAAAATCGGTATCGCGCTCGTTTCTCCCTACCTTAACCCTTCGCAGCTTACACTTCACACACCCCGCACGGGACTTGCGATGCGGGCGACGGGTATGGTAGACGCGCTCCTCAGGTCGCGCAGGCAGCTGAACTCGGAACGGGAGATTTTGGCCCTGCATGGCTGATGGTGAATTTTACCCGGGTTTAAATATGAAGCTGAAGAGGAAGAAGTTCATCTTGTTGTTGCCGAACTTTCTTTCTTCTTTTCTGATCAATTTTCTTAGGATTCAGGGAGAGTGGAAGCTGGAACAGGGCGCGCAGTGGCAGTGTTGGGAGACGTCCCACAGTTCCTCAGCTCAAAATACGAACATCTACACCATCCAACCAATAGCAAAGAAAAATACGACAGGAGAGGCAGATCATCGACGAGAATAGGATTCATGCTTGATTTCGTTATTTATTCTTAATTTGCTTTCGCTACCCAATTTTCGCTTTGGAAAAATCCATCTCTATAGCCCCGTTAGAATTGTCAGAAAATAAAACCAGTATCTCGACGTACCTGGATGATCCGCCTGGAATTTACGCAGAATATCCATCTTGCGCTGCTCGTCACTTGTCGGGCCCCCCATCTCCTTCTGTCGCTGATCGTACATCATCTTCTCGACCATTGCCCGTGTCTCTCCGTCCAGATCGCTCAGTTTGGATGATTCAGGCGTGATTTTACTGACGTCGATCGCAGGCGCTGTCGTCACCACATGCGGCCACCATTCAACCTGATTGACCTTGTCCAGATGAATTGAGATTTCCTTCCCGGGCGGTTTGGATGTACTTTCCAGCGTCCATGAGCACTCATCCAATCGTACCGGGTGGGGGAAGTCGCCCTAGATCCATCAACGAGAGTTAGACATCGTCTTTCGCAGTAGAGGGGTAGCAGAGCAATCTTCACATCAATAAATGGTTCCTGTCCCTTGATTGCGACCTTGATCTTCGTCTTGGCCAAGACAACGTCCAGATCCCGCCCCTTGATATTAGCCGGGACGGAGATAGTCACATCGACATCGCTAATGGTTTGTGTCCATTTGTAGGGGAGCTGGGCCTGTTCAGCATCTTCCTTGGCCTTGCGTTCTTTTTCCTGGCGCTCGCGTTCGGCGACGTCACCAGGAGAAGGGCCCTGTTCTAGATCGGACATGATTTGTACGGCAGAGTGGCTCGAGAGACGGTAAGTGTGGTATTATTTTAATATTTGAATTCTCATTTCAACGACGTCAAGTGGAAGAGAAAAAGAGAAGAAAAGCAAAGAAAGAGGACGAAGCAGCTAAGGCTAAGGTCAGCTTGTGCTTCTGATGGGGCTCCGCAGCGGAAGCGGGGCGACTCCTGCTAACCAACTCCACCACAACTGCCTCCTCCACGTTAGGGACACCTTAAAAACTTCATCCAATTGACATTTCAATCACCACACCATCGCTTGAACTTGTTCATGCATCTATATACTTTCCTCCCTATAATATGACACTCGCTGCCGTTTCCCATATACCTTCCAGGTCTAGATACTCCCCCATCGTAAAGAATCGAAACCAACCAGCTGGCTCATAGATGTACGCCTCTATATCCAGTTAATAAGCTATTACAGCGTTCATCTAAATACTCACGGTCGGAGACGGCGGGACACTATGGGTGGCCGCCTTTGGAGCTAAAAAATTTAGCGGCCACTGAGCAACCGGAGCTGCATAGGCCATCGGTAACCTTCTCTTCTTATTGAAGCCATCCGGCGCGAAGGGGTTCTTTTCCGGGTTAAGTGGTGCTGACTCCCTAACCAAGAGCTGGCTTGATGGGGCTTGACACCACCGCTAAGTTTCTACAGCTTCTAATGACCCTCAGGCTGGACGGGTACGCCCCTAAAATGTTCTGTGGTTTGTGGAGATCTGATCATAATGCAAAGCCATCCTGATGACCAGGCATGACTGCACTCCGGACTATGTACTAGCTCTTGAATGAGTCGAGGGTCTTCGCACCGGGCTAGTCTCAGGAGAGACGCCAACACTCCATTTGTTAAGGCATCGTGGCGAAGCAGGGCAAACAGAAGCTCGAGCCTTGCTTTAGCAGCCCAGTATTCAACTCCAACATTATTCCCGGCAAATTACCGGTTGACAGGAGGTATTCTCTCGATGCGGAGCTTACTCCATCTACTCTATACGAAATACCCGGTTTAGACAAGATAAAGTGGTCATTCATTGCGAGTACAACATCCTTAACCTTACTTAACTACCCCCATCCCCCTCGTGACAACAGACTCCACATCAGCAACAACAGTTGGTTCGGCCCAGCAATGAAAATAATCGCCGCAGTGATACCGTCACATTTAGAGCTTGGACACGAGGAAGTTGGTTGCATCGGCCACATTGATCGTGTAGCTAAAGTGGGCGACAGTGATGATCAGAGTTCCAGTGCAGACCAGGTCGCCCAGAGCGCAGTAAATCTTAGTCTTGTCCTTAGGGAATCCGGGGATTTGGCCTCCATCCTGAAAGTTGCGGGTATCGCCGAAGAGCACCACACCGGCAATCTTCTCCTTGACAGCGTCGTCAAGTGCCTTGATCGAGTTGTGCATGACGGCGGTACCCTGACTATACCCACCAGCCACGATGGTGGTGTCGGGGCACTTGGAAGCAGCCAATTCGAAAAGACTCTTTGCCTCATTGATGGCAATATCGCTGGTTCCCTTGGGGAGGAAGTTGGATGCCAGATCGGCGGTGTAAGCCGGTCCAACACCCTGGCAGGCAACCTGGCCGACCTTACGCAGCTTGAGTTGATCACAGACGCCAGGTCCGGTCGAGATTCCCTTGTGATTTGGTAAGCGATGCGATGTCATTCCATGTCATCCGAACAGGTTTCACTCACCAAGAGGCCGATCTCAGTGGATGCACGAGCGAAGATGAAGGTGATGGGCTTGCACGAGCCATCGCGCAGCTCATTTCCACCAAGCGCGGAAACTGTACGCAAAGAAGAAGGCGATAATCAGTCCACAGTTTCTTGTCCTTTATCAAAGGGGCACACTGGAATTCCCCTAGCTGACAATGTACACAGGTCCATGGGAGAACATACCACCCTGACGGGCCTCAAGGTCCACAGGACTCGCCGCAGCGAGACCAGCAAGAGCGAGCGAAAGAAGTGAAAGCTTCATCGTGTATCAAACACTGTCCGAAAAATGGTAAAAAACCAAATAGAATAAAAGATGAGAAGTTCAAATGAGAGACTTTTGAAGCTACCGGAGATTCTGAATCCTGCTATCCAAAAAAAAAAAGTCCCCTCAAAAGACGAGAAGCATCCTCCATCTTATACTCATCTTCAGAGTTACCCATCACGAACATTGCGCCTATACAACTCCACCTATATCTTCGGTAATTACCATGATTACAGGCCCAGGTCTCGGTATATCCACTTAAGCTATCGCTCATCACCAAAGACGAGAGAAACCCATCCAATCGCCCTTCAGAACCACTTCTAGGCTCCTCGGTTCACGCGCCTTGATTTCTTCACTCTACTCTGGTGGGGGAAATTTGCTCGCCTCAGGACCACCTGTCGAAGGATCAAAGCCTAAACCGCCACTCGAAAGCCCATAAGCCACCTACTGTCCCTTGCAGATCGTTCGTTCGAGTCATCTTCCTCCTCATCTCATCCATAAATGCCCTTCCCCCCCGTATTCCTTCCTGCAGAGTACTTCCCCGCCTTACAAACCGAGGCATCAGCCCCCAACCCTGGAAAAAAAGAAACCTAGTGTTAAATTCTACTCCATGACCAGAGAAGAAGAAGAAGAAGAAGAAGAAGAAGAATCCTTGTCTTCACCAGGGTCGGCACCCTATACGAAGAAATGCTCGCCAAAAGCATGGCATTCCGAGATACGGCAGCGGATTGGCAGAGACATGTTTCAGACCCCTGACGGGTTCACTGTATACCTCTTACCTGGCAAGGCTAGCATTAGCTGTTGCGCCGAGGCAAAACGGAAATCGTTTCCCACTTTGTAGAGAATCCGGGGCACTAGTTTGTTGGTTCGTATCTCGTTACTGGCCCGAAGACCTCTACTTCCCTGGTACAGTGAGATGGATGGTGTTGTTACTTATTATATCCCGGTTTATGTAGCGATGTTGGTGACCAGCTGGGAATTTGGTAGAAGGTAGTGGTAGTAGATAGATAGGTGGGGGGTTGGTCACGTTGGGTTGGGCGGCGTAAATGCCGAAGTTGCCCTGACTGTTCAATCTCCTAGGGTTCCTGCTTACTTCCTTGTTGCGTCGTGGGGTGAGATGGTGGGTATCATTCACTCCGTTCCTGATCGTGGCATAATAAGTTCATCGGCTGGAGAACTCGTCTATGAATATTCTAGATGAATCACATCGAATTTCTGCCTTGTGGGGGAAAGGAACCAGATCAAGGCGGATCAGACGCCAGAAGACATTGATAGTCAGGGCTCATTCTTGAAGAGCTTGTTTACTTGTTTGCGCAAATGGCTCATCTTATGACTGGAACCAGTAGGGAATGCTACTAGCTCAGATCAGAGGGTAGGGAGTAGACTCCCTACCTAGGTACATGGTAAACAATGCAATCTCACTTTGAATACCATGGAGAAATAATGAAACGTAAAAAAGAGGCGAAAGGGGAAATTAGATTTGCGCCATCAAGGCCTTTTGGAAACATTCTTTGCTTTCGGTTTACATTCTTTCTACTTTGTTCATCTCCATGAAAGTGACAAAGTGGTCAGGTTATGAGGAGATGGTATATGAAGGTCGAAGGAGTATCTGAGTCTGGATAACAGACGGGGAAGAAAGACAATGTCTTGAGAAAAATCGGGAGGTCGAAATCGACATGCATGGAGGAAATACCAGGTAAATTATCATGAAGATGGAGTGGAAGAAATCGCAAAAGCGGAGCAGAAACTGAGAAAAGAACCCGCCCCAGCCGAGATGACAAAGGTAATTAAAAAAAAAAAAAGGAAATGAAATGAGATCGAGTGGAAAAAACTCCCGCCATGAACCCGACCCCTATTCAGACGCCGTCGTAGGAAAGACAGAGAAAACAAATTAAAACGTACTGGCCCGCGCACGCAGGAAACTTTTTTCACTCTTGATTGCACTTCGCTATGATTGTGTGTGTTTGGAATTAATGGTGTCTGTTTTGTAGAGTGTCGCTGAGCAGGAGCTCCAGGCTCTCATGCATCTCGAGATAAGGCGGGGAAGACGAAGATGGATCAGGCTGCAGCTGGGGTGGCTGTTGTGCATCGTGATCAACGTCCTCGACTTCTTCGGCGCTAGCGCCAGGGAGGAAAGAAGAAGTAGGGGGAGAGGAAGAGGAGGGATGTCCGGGTTCTACGAAGTCGAAGAACTGGCCGGCAAATTCGGCAACTTCGTTAGCCAGTTTCGTTTCCAGGATGCCCTCCAGCATCTGCATGTCCTTCTTCCATTTCTGTTCGCGCTGGGTCTTCTCCTCCGCGACCCGACGACAGGTTCCGTCACGTTCGCGCACCTTCGAGCAATTTGGGCAGAGGTAGTTCGCGTCGCAGTACGAGCATTTGCAGGGTGGGTGTGCGGTCACGCAATCTTGGCAGACGTAGACGGAGCAGCTAGTGCATTCGCGGAGAATGCTGGCGCAGCGTTGGCGTTGGTCTCCGACTGCGCGGTACTGCGGGCAAAAAAAGGACTGGCACCCTTGCCACTTCTGGGCCTCTGCGGGAGATTCACAGTAGAAGGATGGTGAGGACGATCGTGATCGGTTCGAATTCGAAACAGAGATGCTGCGCGAGCGGCGGTGGCCGGGTGGAGCAGCAGTGGTCGCAGAGCTACTTACAGATCCCGCGCCGCCTGCGGGGCTTGGCAAGAGGAGAGCGTTCACGTCGGCCACTCCGTCGCCTGGCTGGTCCTCAGTGAAACTGCTGGTGGTGGAGTCGAGAGTTCGCTGGGTTCGATATGGCAGTTCAAATCCGGGGCCGGTATTTTGGTAGGGTAGTTGGGGGGATGATTCGTGGTGCTGGGCTGAGGATGGGGAGCTTGAACCCGCAGAGGCTGTCTGGTTCTGGATCGCCAGCTTTTCCAAAGTGAGATCGCGGTACCCGCAGATCCGTAGGCGGAGGCCCCGGAGGTCGTGCTCAATGCACAATGGCTTAGAGCAGCTCTTGCAGTGGACTTTCCATTGAGGTGTCTCATAGCATTCCTTGCAGAGATTGCGGGGGCAGGCTGTAGGCTGTCGATCGGGCGGTCCCAGGAGCCATTTCATCATGGCAATGTGGCCGGTTTCCAGGGTGTAGTCGGGCTTTCGAGGATCACCGTAGGCGTATTTGGGGAATGATTTGCTCCATTCCTGGGCAGAGTATTCCAGATCCTCCCAGCCTTGGCCGCGCGGAAGCGGAGCAGCTCGAACCTGATCAACGTCTCGATTTGGTGTTCCAATGCTAATACCACCACCACCAGAGAATATTGGCTCCGTGCAGCACCAGTTGAATCTCAGCGTTGGATAGGTCACAGGGCCGTTTGGTTGAGAGGTATTGTCATCCGATGTGTTCTCCACAGGGTCAGACATTAAACACGGCGAGGTGGAAGCACCAGGCGCCCACCAGAATGGATTGGGAGACTCTTCGGTCAAGGATGACTTCGATCGACAATGTAGATAGGGCCGTTCATAGGCACAGCTAGCACAGAGTGTTTTTCGACACCCAACACAGTGCATCAAGATACTGCATTGCTCACACCTCTCAGGGATCTCCTCACAGCAATTATCACAGCGAACATTCTCAACGAATCGGTTGTGGCTCCTACGGAGATGCGCAGGCGTCATTTTACCCTCTCCGAGATCTTGTCTTTCCCCAGTTCCAAGTGCTTCGCCATAGCAGCCAGTCTCACTGTGTTCCCACAGCTTGCCATCCTTCTTGGACGGACGACTGCTCTGGTCTACCGGGCCAATCCAGTTCTTCGATCTCCATAATCGATCAAAGACCACCCACACTTCCGCAGACCCCTGTGGGGCGCGCATTGAAACATAGCCTCGCCTTCTAAAACATCGGCCAGCGGGAGTAGAGCACCAGGCCGTGTCTGTCCAGATTCCCAGCTTGTGACAGAGATTAACCAGCTCATGGGTAGGTTCAGAGTCCGAATCCTTGCGCGTCAAAGAGGAAGAGAGATAGGGTCGCCGTCGGTGATGACGGCACCGATAAGTGTAGAGGCTTTTGAGCGCAAGGTGTTTTGTTGACGGCGAGCTTCCGATATTTTTCTCCATGCTCACATCATACTGCAGCCCGAACATCATCAAATAAGGAATGATATGGTATTTCAGAGAGACATTCTTGCAACCACGGACGGAGAGATGCTCCAGCGTTTCCCGCCGTGAATGCAAAACAGTAGAAATAAGTATCTGTCCAGAGACAGCAGTATTATCCAGCTCCAGGCTCTTCAAACAAGGACTAAACGGAATCACCACATTCATCAACAGCTGGTCGAGGGCATACGGCCGGGATTGCCGGGGAACGATCGCCTCTGAGGAGCCCGGGATAAACACACGAAGAGGAGGCGGGGTGCCAGAAGGGTAGAATAGGCGAAAGGAGAGGTATTTCCATGCAGTCGGGTACGAGCGGAGGAATGATCGCAGGTAACGAGAGGTGTGGGAAAGCTTGAGAATAGTGTCGGTCGGCGCCTGGAGGAGCAAGGATTCCAAGATCGGGGCATGTGTTGTAAATACTCGTTCAAAGGTGGATAGAGGGTGTTGATCTGAAGCGAACGACTGTTCCAAGGCTGAGGAGTCGACCTGCTGACCCTGGGTGAGGGTATCCTCTTCCTCCATTGCACGAGACTCCCGTCTATCCGGAGCGGGTGGTATTGAGTCGAGAACGAGAGACATGGCGGTCAGGTATTCGTTATTTTTTTTGGTTGTTTCTATTCTTCTTTTCTCCTCCTCCAATACTCTTGGTAACCTATTCCCGCAGGCTTTCCTTTACCATGAACCGAGAGAGATGAGAGTGACGCGAGGTCGCGAGCACGGCGGGGAATGCGGGAGACAAGTGCGCATCATAAGGGAAAGGGAAGGGAGCTGGTGCGCAAGGAGGGGCGGTTTACATCCAGAAGCCGGACACCATGGGGAGAGGAGGCCATCAAAGGGAGGGACAACGAGCAGCGCGATGACGAGGATGATAACACTTGGGCTCGATGGAGGTGGCTTTGACAACTCAGAAGAAAGTATCGATTGGGGAACAAAAATCCCACTGAGCCGGGATTTGCCCAGGGCTCATCATGTGATAGGTCGCCTCGAGACGCAACGATACGTTTTATGATGCCAGAACATTTATTTTCGCTATTATTTTATTTTCGAGCTATGAGATTATAATTGGACTACTTTCTCTATTTTAATTTTATAATGTAATCGTAATCGTAATAATTGGCGCGGATATATTGAAAGGAAAAAGTCTCGCGGAGGGCTGTTGACGAGGGAGCTGATGCAACGCTTCCAACAGAGAGAAAAGGGAGCCAGAAACTCCCCTCTTCTTGGGCTGCTGTCCGTCACCGACCGAAGGTAGCGAGGAAAATGAGGCATCCAAATAGGGTATTAAGGCCTCGTTAGTGACCGTCAGGCTGCAGAAGAAGGTTTACCAGTCCAACGGTTGCCATCAAATCAATGCGAATCATCCTCCTCTAGCTGCACAAGGGCCGAAGTTTAGTGCCTATCTATTGACTCGCCCACTGTATATCCCCTTGCAATGCCCTTGCGCCCTTCCACCACCAGCGTACTGTCTCCCGCGTCTTCCTCTTCGTCGTATTGAATGTTACCATTGCTATTGAAATCGCTTCCGAGACCCGTCCATGTCCGTTGCGATCGTAGGAACTCCGCCCCTGGAGAAATGGTGCCGCCGATCATCGCTAAATCCCCTTTAGTTCGTCTCGCCAGGGCCCGGGCAGCAGAGGGTCCATCAGCCGCAGATATTCTTGCATCATCGCCGGCGCCGCCGCTTCTACCTTGAGCGGACACGCGAGCGGCGGATTCCCGCATGGGTCGCGAGTACGAAACATACCGACCGGTGCGTAGATCAAATTCCGGTGGTGCAGACTCGGGTTCCGACATGTCGTCCTCATCAGCTGCGGTCGCACCGTTTGCTGAAGGATGGCCTTCCTCCTCGTCCCCTTTCTCCTCACCATCCCTCGGAGATCCCTGGGTAGGCTGGTCAAGGATGCTTTGGAAATCGCTCTGCCAGGCACCAGTCCAGACCCGCTCTGTATCCCCCTTGAGGGCAAGCTCCAACTCAAACGGGGTGATAACCGGTTTCCAGAAGTCCTTGCTGTCGACCAACGAACTTTCCCAACAGCCGATGACCACCCAGCCACCAATCTCGCTAAAATTGGCCACTTTAGCGGCGTTCAACTTGCCCACCACAAACACGTAGCTCTTCTTTCCCGCGGCCGCGATTTTCGCCTTCACATGCTCCACGATATGCAGATAATTCTTCACACTCAGGGTATTCACAAGGATTCCGAAGATGGGTTCGGTGCTCAGCCTTGTCAAGATCCCATAGCGTCGTCGCAAAGCCGCCGTAGTCGTTGCAGGCAGGGGCTTAACATCTTCACTGGCGAGATCGGTCGTGGGGTAAATGTGGATCTTTGCGACACGAGACGCCAGAGTCAAGAGGAGCGCGGTGGGCGGGTCAGACATGTGGAAAAGCTGCCACTCCGACAACGACTCTGGAGCCTCTTTTACCGAATCTGGTATTGTCCGATTAGGAATGGCAGACGAGGGATCATGAAGCAGCTCCGTGGCAAACAGATTGCTGTACCCCTCCTCTACGAGGCGCAGGTATACCGCAGGCACATGGTCTGAGTACGTCACATCAGCGGCGAGGATCACCTTCGTTGTCGGGTCGGGGTAGGTCTCCTTGAACGCCTTAACAACAGGGTCTAGAGGCAAATCCTTGTGCGTAAAGACGTAAATCACCGGTAGTCTGGCCGTCGGAGACAAACACGATCGGCCGTAGTGCACGACTACATCGGCATCCACATGCTCTGCGGCGACCTCATCCACGCAGCAAGTGCCATACGAAGTATCCGCCAGAATGTATAACCTTGGGGTGACCTCCGTAGTATCACCCACTCCCAACCGCGATACATCCCGAGCTAGACCATCCGTGTCTGTATTGCCATTGCTTGTCTCGTTCTCGTGGGGCTGGCCCCGTGAACTGTTGTCGACAGCATCTCTCGTCTCCAGGCCCCGACTGAGCAGCTGGAACACCCGCGGAGCATCCGGGAGCATCTCATCAGGAAACTGGAGCGCAATGCGCTTATACCGCTCCTGGCGGATCTCCTTCAAGGTACGTTCGATATCATAGGTGATTGCGAGTTCCTCCTCCGACACAGGGCGATTCGCCTCTGGTGAAACGACGGGGTCCGTGGCCTCAAGGATGCGCGTGTCCGGCGTAGACAAGATTGGGGCGGCCTCCATTTCCGTAGCGTTCTCGATCGTAAAACGGAAATCAAGAGATAAGAGGGTTGAATTTGGGCGTTGTTGTGGGATGGAATTTTTTTTGGCAGGCAAAATCAGATCCCCCCACCTTCACCCCGCCATTCCAGACAGAGCCAATTATCACCTTTGGAGGGGTTTACAGTGAGCTTACCCAGGAACAAATCATATATGCTGAATTATAATCCTCGTATCATGGCATATATGTTAGATCATACATATTCATAGCGAATTTATATACATTAAACTCTTTTCTCGAAAAGTTCTCAAAAATGGTCATTGCAGGTTAGCCTTCGCCGGCTCACCAGCCCAAACACGCCGAATTAATTCACGAATAGGCGTTCTCTCAATCTCCCGAGGATTCCAATAAGGATTGCTAACAGCAATATCAGCTGCCTTATCGATATGCTCCTCCTTCATTCCAAAGTCCTGGAGACCCTTCTTGACCTTCAGCTTAGACAGTAAGACGTTCAATCCGTGAATAGCATCCCCGTCGCTCTCGGGAAGCACATCCGCGAGCTTCTTCATCGCCTCGGGAACATTGGGGGCATTGTAGGAGATTGCATGGGGTAGGACCGCCGTGTGGGTTTCCGCGTGGGGGAGGTTGAAGCTTCCTCCGAGGGTGTGGCAGAGCTTATGGTGGATAGACATGCCCACACTACCCAGACAGGTTCCGCAGAGCCAGGCTCCGTATAGAGCCTGCGAGCGCGCCGACTTCGATGAAGGGTTCTCAACGATTTCTGGGAGAGCGGAAGCCAGTGCGCGAGTTCCCTCCAGTGCCATCAGGTTGATTACAGGGTTGGTGTTGCGAGCGTAGAGTGCCTCAACTATATAGTAGGGAAAACATCAGCACCTTGATCCAAGGGTAGAATTACTGTGGTAACTAACCAGCGTGAGCAATGGCATTAACACCGCTTGTTGCACTCATGGCCGTAGGCAGCGTCATGGTAAGATCAACATCATAGATTACCGTTCCAGGGAGAATCTTTGGATCAGATCGAGTCGTCTTCAATCCATCCGCCGTCTCTCCCAGAATCGGGGTCATTTCGCTTCCAGCATAGGTTGTCGGAATACAGATGTGCGGGAGGCCAGTGCGGATACTGATCGCCTTTCCCAGTCCGATGGTGCTCCCACCACCGATCGAAATAACCACATCGGCTGCTTGGACCTTTGCATACTCGACCGCCTTATCGGTGATATGAGTTGGGGTATGCATGGTAGCCTCGGAGAAGATACCCGCGACTTGACCCTTGAGAATAGTTTTGACGGACTCCGCCTGCTTCAGCTGATGTGGCGTTGACAGCACCAATGGGGCCGTCTTGTTGAGCCGAGCGATTTCATCAGGGAGTTTTTGCAGAGTGCCGCTTCCGAAGATGACACGGCCAGGATTGGCATTGTATTCGAAGGCGTCCATTGCGTTGGTATGTAGAGTCGTAGACCCAGTTGGGAGAGATGGGTTAGCAATGAGGGGAAAGAAAAAAGAGTTCCAAGTAGAATTAGAGTCTCCAGCCTTAAAGTTATAGGCGTCGTTGGTAGTTGATCATCATGAATAATCGGATGCTCCCCACACCCCACCGCGGCGGTGGTGCCGAAGCTCTAGGAACGCCATGAAGCAGAAGTTGATCATTGGGGCAAATCGTTTAGCCCGTGGGTCCTAGCGCGGGGCAGAGCTTTGAGAAGTATACAAGCCACTCCCATTTCTAGGTAAGAAGGCCATCTCATATGATACCATCACAGTACATAACTCGAGTACCATGTCTGCTCATAAGTAATCTACCATTTCACACTTCAGAGTACCACCAACTCAAATATACGAATGTTTCCGGATTTGCAGGTTTCCAGATGGGCCAAGTTCTAGACCGAAATTCCCCCATCTTCAACCTGGCTCAAACGAATCATGAATCGAGGGTATTGTCATTTTATTTAATCAAGAATTCTTAATCGCCTTGACCACACTACGCTGGGTTTCCATCCCATTCTGTTCCTAGGTCTCCCGGTGCTAGATAGCTACTCTTCTGTCCACCGACTAATATACTACAAATATATACATCAAGCACCCCCACATCTTCCGGTTCACCAGGGGAAAACACGCATTCCGTAGATTCCGCGGGATGACATTTGACTTGTAGCTGTTCAATTACCTTTTGGAGATTATGATAGTACACAGGGGTATTAGAGGTCTGGACAATGAAGAGACCGGCCTATCAATCTAGATCGTGGAAAGCGATCACGTCCCTGCCCTTACCACGATCTTTGCCCTTGTTCTTCTTGGGCTTCTTCCGCAAGTTATTACTCTTTCGAGCCTCGCGGTCGCTGTCATCGGAGTCTTCACTGTCATCATCGCTGCTTCCCCCATACACGCGCTTCTCTCCTGGCATGGCTCCGTATCGTTCTGTGGATTCCGGCCGTTCGTGCCAGACCTTGACCACTTGTCCACCTCCGGACACCATCCTCCCTTCCACATCAAATCCCAGGCCAACCACGCCCTCGGTTTCATCGTGGACAAGCTCCGCGACAACCCTGTTCGCGCCCATCTTGACGAACTTCACCGCACCACTCCCGAGTCCAACAGCGACCATTTTCCCCTTGCCGAGCTCGTCGGGAAGGACACTCAGCGTTTCCAAGGATTCACCGCCACCGGATCCGCGCTCAATGTAGACCCGCTCGTCCTGATCATCCCAAGCGCCCTTTTCCCAAAGGGTCAAAACTCCACCGGAACCACCAACCAGGACCTTTTCTCCCCGGCTTGTTCCCCCAGAGGCTAAGCCTCCGATATACACGGAGCTCACGAGCTCTTCTTCCTGATCCTCACTGCGCACTAGCACCCCCCGTCGTAGATCCGTTACGGCTAGAGTAGTACCGCCCGTAGTGACCCATTGCTTGCTGAACCCGGAGGTACTGGTATCCGACGCTGGCAAGGGCGTGAGAGAGGAGATATAATCATCGTGGGGGTGATGCGTTTGTTGAGGCTGGGCTGAAACTTTTGAAAACGGGGTTCGCAGGTCATATAAATGCAAAGCGCTCGAGTCTGTTGCGAGGAGGAGAGTCTGGGGAGAGAGAGCGTGAATCACAGTCGGAGCATCGACCGACCTGTTACTATTTAGCAACCCGACGAAGCACAAGTAAAAAACCATTGAGCAAGAAATTTCGAGTTGAATGGCCGATGCAAAAGAAATAAAGCCACTGACCCATCTTTCGCCAGGGGAATCGCGATCTTATTCTCTACCACACCAGTCTCCCACTTCGCAGCCTTCACCAGCCCGTCCGTCCCCGCCGAGTACAGCGTCTCCCCATCAATTCCATACGCCAAGCAGCGACAGCTCCCCTTGTGTCGCCTTGTCCTCCACATCGTGTCAATGTGTCCTTTGCCATTGCGAGACGAGGAATTCGACGCTTGATCGTCATCGCTGCCCTCTTCCTCCGACGGCAGCCGGAAGGTCTGGACGTGGCCGGTCGAAAGGCCAACAGCGATGACAGGTTCGTTGGGGTGAATGGCCTGTGCGAAAAGATCCGCAGAGAGCGGCAAGGTACAGACCGTCTCGAACATCGTGTGTAGAGTTGAAGAATAATAAGAATCAGACTGGGGGGTTCCTCAACTATTTTTTTCCTTGACAAAGCTCAAGCTCCGATTATGTTTGGGTGCGGGCCGATGAATCTTCCGCCAATCACGAGCTTCAATTCGTGACTCCAGTGCGGAGTGCTTCTCTTCCTCTCTCCAACCTATCCATGTTGCTATTCGAGCGAGCAAGGCTCTTTAGATTTATGTGTGCTATTCATCCAGATTTATATTCAAAGATCCTAACAGAATACACTTAAAGGAATCGGATGATGGAAAGAAGTGCAAAAGGAAAGATCTCACTGAAAGGCAGAGCAAATGACCGATCCCGTTGAGAAGCGAAGAGAGAAATGAAGACGCTGACAATATTCACGAAAGAATGGAAACAATTTAACCTTGACCCCTGGTCAGGATCTATGTCCACTTGATCTTTCTTTCTTACTATGTACAAGTTGTTGTGATTTCGTTTTTCTTTTTTTTTCTCAGCAGAGATTTTGAACTACCTCTAAGGCAGCCTATCTTTTCACCACTTAAGCAGTGCCAGCAGAGTTGAAGGTGGAGCCGATGGGTCCAAACTTAATGTTAGAGAAAGTGACGGAGGCATCAGCGTGCTGGGACTCAACCTTCTCTGGGTCACCAGCGCCCTGCTCGCAGGTTCCACGGGCAATACCAGGGGTGGATGGGTCCGCTTCGGTGGGGTAGGAGCTGTCGAGCCACATCATGCTGGCGTAGTGATCATCCCAGATACTGAGGATGAGGGCCATGGCGCCGAGAGAGTCACCCATGCCGGTAAGACCACCATGCTGAGAGAAGATGTCCTCGTCACCGAAAGCGGTCTTCTGGGCAGTACAGAAGTCGGCAGTGATGGAGTTGCCCTCAACACCCTCAATGTTGGATTCAGAGTTGGGGATGACCTTGCCGTTCTGAACGTAGAAGCGCTTGATCTCAGAGAGGGATCCACCGTCTGCGATGAATTGGGTCACCACGGTGAAAGGAGAGCTGGTGTCAACAATTGCACCAGGACCGTAGAAGCTGGTGTTGCCCATGCGGTAAGAGTTGAAGTCACAACCATCAGGGTCGCAGGTACCTGCATAGCGAGACTCGGAGTAGGTACCACCACAGTCATCACCCTGGCACATGGTCTGCTCAACATCATCGCAAGGATGAGGGGTATAAGCGGTGGAGATGCTGTTGGCCTCCCAGATATCCATCTCAGGGCAGCAAGAACCCATGCCACCAACACCCGCGTTTGCGTCTGAGTCGGATGGGACCCAGTCTTCAACGTTGCCCTATTCAGATGTTAACCAAATTTCCCTCTGAGGTGAAGGATCTGTGGGGTGCTCCCTACCAAGCCATTGATGAACTTGATATCACGGGGGCACTGCGAGTCGCAGTAGCCAGTTCCATACTTGGCACCAGCAGTGTTACCCTCGTACTTAGACATACCACCATCAGCGTCCATGGAAGTGAAATACAGGGCACCGTTCAGACCGCAAGGGAGGTTTGAAACGTCGACATCAAAGGTGAATTCGTTGTTGATCAGGTCGAAGAGCTTGTAGCTCGAGTCATCCTCCATGAGGTATACACGGGACCCGACGTTCTCACCGGTCACGAACTTGAGGGTGAGCGAGTCGCCAGAGGAGGTGATACCGTACACGGCTTCGTAATCGGCACCATCGACAGCGCAGTTGGTAGCGCAGCTCTCATTGTCAGGGCAGAGCTCAGCGTCCCACTATTGGATCGAGTCTCGTTAGCTAACTCACACGGGTTGAGTTGATAGCTTGAGGAATCTCACCTCGTTACCGGTGTAGCAGTTGGTGGAGCCGTCAACCGAGTGAGTCCAGCGCCAGTTGGAGTCAAGCACAACGCTTCCCTCGACGTCAGTGCAGCCACTGGCGGTACACTCTTGCCAGGTCAAGGAAGGGTGGGCTTCCTCTTGCAGGGTTCCTGCCTGCTGGGCCCTAGCAGCCGTCACCAGGGCGGAGAAAAGAAGGGCGCGTTGATGCATTTTTGGTTGGAAAGGAGTGTAGATTCTATCTCTTCTCACTTTTCTTTTTCACTGTTGTCTGTCCGGCAGAGTTGATATTCAGAGTTGAAGGTGGGAGGATTCGATCTTTTTATATCTAGCTTCTCGGGCAGGGAGGATAGGCCGGACGCTCCCCTCGATGATCCTCACGGAAGAATCCAAAAATGTATCATATCAGCCGGCCCACGGTCCGCTGTACCGTAATGTTGAGTGTTTCAGGGAGATAGAGAGAAGCACGGCTACTTCAGGAGAGCCCCATATCGCATGGTTCGGGGGTCTGAGGCACCTTGAACTCTTCCCGAGAGGTGAGGCTTGATCTAGAATGACTCGAGTTTAATCAAAATTCGTGGGGACTTTGCCAGTAGACCCTGTTATTGGCTTTCTGGGGTTTCAAGCATGTTGGAGGCGACGGAGGAAGCTCCGAGCGATTTCTATCAAGCGCCATCGTGCGTTTACAGAATAAACTACCGTCGATCACTTCAAGCCATCGAAATATCCTGCGGGGAGTGACAGTACTTTTTCTTTGTGAGGATCTCTATTTCTTCGTCTTTTACGACCTTTCTTCTTGATCCTTCTTGATCCTTCTTGAGGCAAGAATGAAAACTTGCTCAATTCTAGCGGACGATGAGACGACAATTATTCAGAAATCCTGGTAGCGAGTGGTACCTGAGCCAAGTGACAGATGGGAACCAGATTGACTGACATGAAACAGGACAGGCCATGCTCCATTTCTGTTATTGGGTGCAAGAATGGAATTTTTCCGGATCCCATCATCTTGGGAAAGAAAAATTTACGTAGTCTGATTTAGGATACCTACTTTATTGGGAAGCATAACAGCCGGAGACGCCCTACGTCAGATCTAAACCCGCCGAGCACCAAGGCGTGGCGCCCATGATTGGAAGTCAGCCATTTTCTGAAGCGTCGATGGAATTAGATGAAGGATTTATTGATTATCCAGGGGCCCCTCGTTCACCCTGTCGATCCCCAAGTGCGGGGAGGTGAATCCATCAATGACAGCCCGCCCAGAGACTCAGAGGAATGTTTTTTTTCCTTCTGCAGCTTCGCCAAGCAATTGCCTTGACGACTTTTGTCCGAAGTTAATGAGAAAACAATATGCTGTCCTAGTGGGTCTGGTCTTCACCCCAAAACAGGCTCTGTTTCGGGCTTCCAAGTTGACTCGTCTTGACTGCAAGGTTCTGACCCACCACCACCCACATCTCTGGAGACGATGTACCGATTATTTCATATTTGACGCGGCGCACCAGGGAAATATCCGTCCTTCCTTTTCCATTTTGCCCGGTAAACCCCCAGCATCTGATGGCTAGTGACCGGTAGGGGTTGCATCATGGAGTATACCTCTCAGGGCCGGGTGTCCAGAGGCAATTCAAGAAGCATAACAAGCTGACAACGCATCCTCAAGAGGTGAGAAAGACTAACTGCCCGACGGTCCGAGAAACAAGCAGGAAAACAGCTCGTACCTTGCCGATCGCCTCCACATCAAATCTTCTGCACAGTTTTCGGGGCACCATACCGTCGATAGTTTTTCCTGATTTAACCGGAAATCATACCACAATGGTCGATCCAAACTAGAATATCACGGAGTATCCTCCCGCGCCCCGTACCTTTTCTTCTTTTTTCTTATTCTTTGCTTCACACTCGGGAACAGCCCGGAGTCTCCAGAAGCAGCGCTTGTCTCTCGCTTGCCCTAAATACAAGAAACCCGAGGATCCTGCGTCCGCGATTGCCAGGGTAATAATACCGTCCTTTGTATCAATCGACAGACTTGTCTATCTTTAAACTGCACTTGTCAGCTTCTTATTACCGTTTCTCTATATCGATTTAGACATTGGTGGCTGACGGGAGATTCATGGTTTAGCAAAAGGTAATTAATGATTAATTAATCCTTTCTTATCATCCGGAGTCACATAGCCGGTGGCGGTTTAGAGTTGCCAATTGAGGTCTGCAACTAATCGTGAACTACGCTTCTACAAACGAGATGTGGCTGGCATGGGCTTGAGATAAGGCTGAATTGGATTGTCCATAATTCGAGTGGTTGAAACACCAAATTCGGCCTTGCCTTCTTAGGCCATGTACTCTCTGCACATGCCCGGCGTACCCTGAGGGGAAACCTTTCTTTTTCTCACTGTCCAAGCAAAGTTGAATTGAATGCAACAAGTTATGCTGATGACTGAGAGATGAATTCGATGCCTCAGGCTAGAAAATTCCTGCCTCGGTTCTTCGGTACCCAAGGTATTCCCGTCACTTCCTTATCGGGGCTAGCATCTTATCTTTCAGGTACTGGGGCGGCTTATCGGGCGACTTGCATGCCTGTGAAGATAGGCCAACACCGACACCAGCCAGCTTTCCCCAGTCTCTCTTTTTGTCTTCACCCGGTCTCTCTTTCTCTGTCTTCTCAATCTTTTCTCCTACTTGACTCTCATCTCGTTTTTCATCATTTCTCAGTCCCTGTAGCTTAATTGTAGCCAAATTCAACCTCTCCACCGAGAAAGAAGAGGGAGAAAAAAAAATCTCCGAAATAGAAACCGGAAACCAGACCAAAAATAGCCTGAAATCAACTTCTCCAACATGGCAATGGCTTCTTGGTACAGCCAAACCGTCGAATCACTCTCTAATTCTCTTACAAATCACAGCCATCAACTCCCTCTGATCGCCGCAACAGGGGTATCGTTAAGTCTGGCTATTCTGCTTCGCTCCCTGCTTTCTGACCGACAACCAGAGGGCTTGGTCCTTGTTTCGCCACGGACGACTGTAGTATCGTCCCTATCGAACGCAGAGAGAGGTGGGCTTCCCTTACCCCCCGATGCCCTACCTGGGGCACGAGATGTGCAGACCCCGTATGGATCGATCCGTGTGTACGAATGGGGCCCTGAGGATGGGACCAAGGTGTTACTCGTTCATGGAATCACGACGCCTTGCATTGCGCTTGGCGGACTGGCACATGCTTTGGTTGATAGAGGTTGTCGGGTGATGCTATTTGATCTGTAGGTGATTCATAGCTTTTGTCGACTACATAACTAGTATAGGTGAAGTCGCTAAAAGCTGTTCGCTACCTAGGTTCGGAAGAGGTTACTCGGATTGCCCCTCAGATCTTCCTCAAGATAGCCGCCTTTTTGCTACCCAGATCTTCCTGGTGCTGAACTCGTCCAAGTTATCGTGGACTGGGACTGGATCTGGGAAGTTTTGTCTAGTTGGCTACTCGCTCGGTGGTGGTATCGCAGCGTCGTTCGCCGCTTCCTTTCCTCAGGTTCTCTCGGCGCTGGTGCTTCTTGCCCCTGCAGGATTGATCCGCGACTCCCAAATCAGCTTCCAGTCCCGTCTACTCTATGAGCGTGGCCTTATTCCAGAGCGTGTACTCAAGTACCTCGTCGGTCGACGTCTACGTGCTGGCCCACTGTCTTCTCCGAAGCCCGGGGCTAGAAAGCTCAGCGCCGAGGATGCACTTACGGAAGAGCTACCCTCACAATCGGCGACTGAGGCCCAGGTACTGTCCCGCGCGTACCCAGCAGTTACTGTTCCTGCTGCCGTTCAGTGGCAAGTGAATCACCATGATGGGTTTATTCACTCCTTCATGTCCAGCATGCAATATGGCCCTATTCTGGCGCAGCGGCAACGTGCATCCTGGGAACGACTCGGATCCTATCTCTCTGCAGGACGAAGCCTCCCTCCAAGCGAACAACTTGAAAATCGCCTTCTAAGTGACAAAGTCGTGATCATGTGCGGTGAGCATGATCCAATTATCGTCAAGGATGAACTCGTCCCTGATGCCACTTCTGCTCTCCAAGGTAACGTGGTGTTCAGATTCTTCGAGGCAGGTCACGAATTTCCTAGCACGAAGTATGAGGAAGTAGCCCAATCTGTGGTTGAATTATTGCATTGAAATCGCTTGAACCAGACTATATGACGCATAACCGATGCTTTTCATCGAGCTCCCAGAGCTCTTTCCCTTAATATACACAGCTGAGAATAATCCTGCAATCCCAAACCGTTTATAACCATACCTTTTGCAATAGAATTTGTATATTGACAGACTTGCCACCGATTGTTTTTTGTCGTCGTTGTTTTGTTTATTTTGATTTGTTTTTGGTACCCTGAAGAGCATCGTTTGTCGTTTCTCAAATGATATGAGGCTGTAGGCATCACTTTTTCATGATCTCCTCTGTGGCATTCAGTTGGCTGGAAAGTCGGCTTGCATGCTCTGAACGGTCCTGCATCCTCGCACGAGCGAAGTATGGCTCGTCTGCAGCAGATGATTGCGAAAATCGATCAACAACGTTACCGCTGCTCTCGTCTGGAACGTGGCTCAAGTTCCCTGCACTGAGGTTGGTTCCCATGCCGTTGGACATTCTGTCAAAACCATATGAGCAAACCGTTTCATAGATAATGGATTGAATTCTTACTTTGACGACTGATTATTGCTGGAAGACATCTTGCGGTTGATTTCTGGTTATCCGGCTCGAGTATCAAGCGAGAACTGTCTGAAACTTGCTCAAAGTGAGGTTCTTGTTGAAGACTTTAAGGTGTGGTGCGCGACTAGAGTGAGGCAGATGAGTGTTTCCGGACGACTTGACAAGAGACCAGGAGCTACCAAGTTGGCTACCAAGTTGAAAAGGAAAGGGAAACCCTTAAAGAGAGAGGCTATCTTCGATTGGAGAGGGGCCTTTGTAATTGAGTTAGTTGGTGAGCTCTTGATAAGATGGAGGGAACCACGCCTCTATATACCTTGAGCAGAGACGAGCTAATAACGAGCTTCACTGGAGCTGACGATGGAATCCAGAGAGTGTGGTACAAGAATAACTTAGCCTCTAAAGCAGACCAGACAGAAACGGAAAGACCAAAATTCTATGAGTGAAAAATGAAACAAATAAAAATAAAACACGCGAGCAGCCAGACAGGGCAAGGGAAAGATGGAGCAAAAGAGTAAGTGAATGACACGGCGAGATGGAGATCTTCAGGTGGACTGCGCTTCTGGGCAGGGTATGGTGCTAATTTCCTCGGTGCACGGTTTCGATGCCCTCATTTTATTTCCTTTTTTATCCCAAGGAACGGTTGAAACTTCTAGCCCAAGTCAAGATCAGCTGTTGGGAATGATGGGGCTCTTCCCTGTTGCCCTGTGAATCTTAGTTTCGCCAACCTAGGGTCCATTGGGTACCATCACTAGCCTACCTGGCTGCAAAATTAGTTCACAAATGCACACCCTAATCCTGAACGAGACTGGAATCGGTGATTATCGGAGAGGTGATTGGAGTGAAATGGGGGCTACTAGGTCCCAAATCATCGACGATTGGGTCCGGAATGGACATTCTGGGGAATCCATGAGTGATGGGAATGGCGTACATCGGGCACATGAGCCGAGCCATTCTCTCGGTATACACTTTGGGGCCAATAAGGGCCGACTGACCGCTGAGCGGACTATACTAGGAGGGTCTTTTGAAGGGAGGAGGCGTCCAACGAGAAGTGGCCATCGAATGTACGATCCCAACCGCCCTGGTAGGGGCAATGGCTGAAACTCTGGACATCAGATTTCGCTCCCCAAGATCGAAAAGTTTGGCACAAGTCTAGACCCGCACCATGTACCTCCATTGCTTGGGGCTTTCCACTATGTCATCGCCAAGAGATGTCTCGTTGCACCAAGTGGAATGAGAGGGACTTTACCAAAGGGAGCAAGCCTCGAAGACAAACTGTTTAAAAGATCGGCCTCGACTCAAACTGATGTGGACCAACGTGGTCGATCTCACCAAAATCGAAGCGATCCCGCACTGCCCCCCCAAGGTGACACCCCCTATGACTACTCCTATGGGTATAGAGACTGATGCATGCTCCATCAGTTCCCACGCTTCCGTGGCCCCATGTTTTCTTTTTTAACCTTTTTTTTCCTTCCCAATAATTTTTTTTCTTGTTGTCCTTCTGAATCTATTATTTACTTTTTTTTGTGTCTCCTGCTCTCTTTTTCGGACCACTTTGGATAATCTGTCTCCACCAGACCCATTGTCAACGTTTCCCATCATCTCCGAAGGGAATAACGGCAATATTGCATTTGTGACAATGCAATAAACCCTACGATTTGCAGATATAGTGCCTCCGTAACTGAGGATACTAGCACTGACTATTCAGTGGGCATCACCTACTTTTGCTTACTTCCGCAAAGACTCTGAAGTCATATTTTTGATCAAAACTTGCTACAGGCAATTCCTCTTTCACCTGACCCCTTCTGGTGGACCGTTTATTATGATTACTTTTTTTTTTCTCTTTTCAATTTTTAATAATTTATTTTTTTGGGGATGGTTCTTTATTTTCTTTTTTCCTTATACCCCCCCCAAAGATTATTATAATTATTATTATTTTGTATTATTTTTTTCTTTTTTCTGTTGCTTTTTTTCCCACTCCACACCGAGATGGTCTAGATATTTCGGGTTGGGAGAGCATCGGACTTCCCGCCTACTTACATACCTCTCTGCCATCACAGCCCCCAGACATGCGAGCATCTCAATTGTCAACTGGGAATAGTTTCCTCTGATTTTAAAGATCCTCTTTAATCTTGCTGAAAAGAAGCATCTCTAGGCTAGTCCTCTCCCTGCTTACAGAAAGAGAGCCCTGCAGCTAAGACGTGCCGGGTGCCTCTGTCCATTCAGGCATTGTTCTTTGCCTTTTTTTTTTTAAACCAATGAGGGCGAGCGGCTTCTTCCACATCGGAAAAGCAATTATTATTATTATTATTATTATTATTTATTTTTTACTGTCTGAGAAAATACTTTCTCCAATTGGGGCGAGAGTGTGCAGATTTTTGTGACAGGAGAGTAGATACCCAGCTCATCTCAGCCATTCAAGCCAGGCTTTGTGACAATTGACAGGCAGCCCCCGCGGATCTAGCCAGGCTCACTAATATCGTGTACCAAAGAGTCGGGTTTGGGCTTAAGTCTTGGAGTCGCATTAGCGGAGCCCATTATTGACTCTCACTTCTTAGCCCTTCAGGGGGACGGCATAGGGTCCACGGAAAAAGTGCCGTAGCATTGTGAAAAGGGGCGATAATGGTTGGCACTTTTTATTTTGTTCGTGGCTACTTCCCCACGAACTCGATGCGTGGCGGTCTCCTCAGGTCAACCATCTCCGTGGTGGAAATGATGTTGTCCATCTTGCGCGATCAAAGCGTCCCTCGGTACGTACTTCTTACCCTTTCACTTTGACAAGATTGGTCGAATACAATGAAGAAGCCAAGGTAATAATTTCTTCAATTCTTACGAGGGTGCCCATTGGTTACTCTTCCTCTTTTCATTACATATTACCATTAGTATTATTATTATTATTATCGACATGGGCTGTATGTGCCATAGACTGTTGGGATGCAAGGCACAATTGGCCCAAGCTGCGGCAACCTTATCTGCTTTCTCTGGATTTTTTGGCTGACCACTTGCTGCGATGAGAGGCTCGATCTGCGATCCTGCATGAGCAAGACGAGTCCGATAACAATAGCAAGCCATCACGATGGTTCAACGACCCTGCATCCGGGGGAAGGATTCAATCGGGGATCAGACCGATAGATCGAGAGTCAATCCCAGGACGGACTTCCCCCCTGGTCGCCGAACCAGGGGTTCCCCGGTCTGATGTATGTGACCGGCTGTCCCACATCGAACACCGGTTCCTCGATGCCAAGCATGCCGTTCCGCGTGGGTTTTCCTTGGTTCAATGCGCCGCAATGTCTCGAACCGAGCCGAACAATGGATGGTACCGAGCATTAATAATGCAGAGAGGTACGAGAAGCGCAAGCAAGGGGGCAACCCAAAAAAACAAACAAACTGAAAAAAAAAAAAAAAAAAAGCTCGCGCCTTGACGGGGTCATGTCGGTAAAGCTAGCCATTATTGTTATGTGGTTCCTTTTCGAGCACGGCGAGATCTGGTGTTTGTTCCAGGAGTGGAAAGTATCAGCGGCGTCCCTGCAACTCGCTGATCCTGCTTGAGAGAGCTTACAAGACTTGGGGTGAATCATGAAACAGACTAAATAAGGGAATTGAGCATTGCTCCTGCTCTTCTTGGTTAATTCTGTTATTTGCTTTTCATTTTCTCCTTGAAAGGCAAAAAAGCCCTTCTTCTTGGGGGGCTGTACTTATGCTTCTGGCGCACTTACCTACATGCTGCATCTGCATCCTGCACAAGCTAACCCATTTAAAGCAGGGCAAAATTGGCCTGCGTAATTCTTGGTCGCTCATGCAGTCAAGCCACAGTCAGAGGTGAAACACCACAGCGCATCTGATGCCAAGAGCCATGAACAAGATGACGCCAGCAGCTGATGAGGCCCAGCTGTGGATTGCAGGAGGCTGGAGCCTGCTTGACACTTCCTCCTAACGGCATTCTCCGAGCTTAAACGGCACTGGTAGCGATCTGCGCTTCTGCCATGTTTTTTGTTGATTGCCCTAACAGACGACGACCTATGGAATGGGGATGATTCCTAATATGGTTGAGGGAAGGTCCCTTTCAAGGCAAGTCCTCAAAATCCCGCGGAGACAATCGAGGCTATTCGTGATTCGCCTCCACTCAGATAATTAAAACCCAATCCTTATAATGATAAAAGCGAAGGCAAAGAAAAAAAAAACGCGCGTTACACAAATGAAAACCAGATGAGCCACTCGCTATCCGTTCTGCCGAAGATTCCTTCCATCCCCAGCTCGTATTCACCCTGCTTGGGGCGCAGCAAAGCGATATGGGAGAGAAGCAGAATCTGATTGTCACGATCCCAGGGATCGAAATGAGGGATATTTTAGTTCGATGCTTAGTTTGGTCAATCAGGTTCTTGTTTTTTCTTGGGGCACCGAATGATCTAACTAGTTCCTCTTGCTGTTTTTGTTGAATCATGCTCGCGCGTTCCAACGTTTTTATTGATTTTTGCTTTTTGATAGGTTTTTTTCTCCCAATTACTTTCGACTTTTACATGTTTATGGACAAACTTCAACCTGGTCATGCTACGGGTTTGCTTTTTTTTTTTTTTTTTTTTTAAACCTTTGGCTTTGTCTCTATTGTTTTCCAGTGGCATTGTTGGAGACATGCTAAGCAAGTGTCAGCTGTCTGATACGCGAGTCTCCCAACATGGCAAGCGTCTTAGCTTCATTCTTGCTTATGTTACAGAGGTCCCACCTTGGTTACACTCGGGGAGGGACAACATAAGAAAAAGAAAGGAAAACAAAAACGAGGAGTACCTGGATTATATCACAACAAGATGCCCTGTACAGAGTATGCATCCCGGCTCCCTCGTGGCACACCAGGTCACACATACGCACCCCAGATGGACAGCCTCCATGCCAACCCAGCCGAGTTTGTCTTATTCGTAAATGACTAGGACTGCAAGGGACTAGAGATCTGCCCCTGTCTCATCATAAAGGCTATGAACTCAGATCATAGGACATGATGGACAGGGAACAGGGTAGTTACCCCTTGAAGCCACGAGGTACTTTTCAAGCTTTAACTCCGTCTTGTCGGCAATGACTCAAGAGAATGGAGCAGATATCCCGTGCCTGACTGGACAAAGAATACTTAGGTAGCAAAGTAAACCACGTGCTACAGGACCTTACTCGAAGAAAGATAGCTGAAGAGTGATGGATCCAATCCCACGAGCACGGTTCCTGAGGGGGAGTGACACAAGGACATACACACTTCATCTACCCAACGTGAACTTGTCGATAATTCCCGCTGCTGCCGCTGATTGCAAGCCTTGTCGAGCCTCGTCCAGATTTCGTTGCGGGGAAAAGTTCCATACATCATCATCTCTGAGATCCAAACAATGATCACTTCCTGATCAAGGGATGGAATTCCCCAGCGGTCCTTAATAATATAAACGGTGCTCTAAAACGACAGGAGGTATGGAGAGAAAGAGCACTGCCTCACTTTTCATTCCTTGTTTTTTGTCCCAATTAGACTTCTTTCATTCGATTTTATTTTATTAATAATGCGTGGACAGTGGACAATGGACAGGTAAAACAGATCCACATTCCTCTGCCTCCCCATCACTGTTTCAAGTCCACTCGAACTCGTGGAAATGGATCATGGCAAACACGTCAAATGACCTGGACCGTTGGAGAATTGCATTTCGGGGTAAAGATTAAAATTAAATTCTGTCCTGGACTGACCGGTCAGATCCAAATTTCAACCTGAGTCATTTTCTCCAGAACAAGAAAGAGAAAAACAAAAACAAAAATAATCGAAAAAGGGCCTGTTTAATTCGTACTTGGCATTGAGATTCCGCCCCCCCCTATGAGGTACTGTTTTTTCCATCTGCACGAGACCAGTCAGTCAGTGAATATGAATCGTAAATGATCATGTGGCTTCCAGGTTGTCTCCGTGGGGGTGGGCCTGGAGTTTATACACCCTCGCTTAACGGCGCGGGAGAAAGTATACCAACTACCAAGATAGTTGGGACATATTAGGATTCCAAGGCAGTACTGAATTAAGTCAAAGACAACCACATGGGGAAAAGGAGGGGATTCCATATCGAGGAGTAAATCGTATATACCTAGTTTATCTGTTGTTGGAAGTAAAAGCTATAGCTCTTGCTTAGGTACATTGTTTTCACTTCTATCCTGCTATTCTAGCAAGAATATAGAGAGAGCCAGGCCAGTGTATGCGGTATACTAGGCCTAGAAAAAGCAGCCCTCAATACGGAAAAGAATTTCTTCGAAACTGAAATTGAAATAACCAGGCGTATGCTCATCGTTTGGCTCTAAGTGTTGCCATTTAGTCTATTATCGTGAGAAGAGACGTACATCAGTCAGTATCTATTAAGTACAAACTATTTCCAGCAGTGAAGGACGCGACCTTAAATCCAATCCGCAAGAATACCCACAACCAATCTATCTAAAATCAACAACAGAAAGAAAAAAAAAAAAAAAAAAAAAAAAACAGAATCTACCCCCTAAGCCGCCTTCGCCACAGATACCTTCCGTTGACGCGCTTTCTCAAAAACCTTTTCCCTCCACCACCACGCCAACGCCAGAGACGCAGCAGGACCAACCGCAACGAGTCCCAACACGATATACAATCCTCCCCGGGTATAGCTCAGGTGTGTAATATTCACGCGGCGCAAATCCCGCAGGGTGAAACCCAGCCAGAGGAAAATAAGCGACGTAAAAGCACCCGAACTCACCAGCCCCGCTACGGGGACATCAGAAGCGAGTAACCGAGGAACAACATCGACCAAGAACTGCAAGTGAAGTAATCCCGCGATCGCCGCGATCTCGAGATTAAATCGAGAGAGGTACGGGATATCTATGTTTCCCCATTGGACCTCGGGACCGGTGAGTTTGTCGGGAGAAGCTCGACGGAAGAGTTTTTTTGGAAAGGGTGACAAGGAGTGGGAGGCTAGTTTGAGTGAGGGATAGGATGTTGAGGCCGATGCTTGTCCCGGGTATTGTTATCATGGTGACGTCCTTGATTCGGCAGTATAGGGTGGCGAATAAAGCGCACCTGAAGGCGACTAAAAGGGCGCCTGCGGCGGTTGCGGGGATGGCTCTGGGTAAGGGATAATAGAAGGATCTTTCGTTGCTGCTGGTGATCCATAGCGCGAAGTAGAGTGCCACGGCTAGGTTTTGGTTGATGAATGCTGAGACGAGAAGAAACGGGATGGTTCTGGTCAGGGATTAGTAGGTTGATTGGTATAGGTGGTGGAGAGGGGGACTTACGTGCTGACGGGTCCCAAAAAGAATGCCTGGCGGTGAGACTCGAGACACCAGAGCCCGTGTACAGCTAGATATGACACTAAGGGGTAGGTTTGAACCGAGAGGGGAGAGCTGGGAGTCGATTCTGGCAGCGTAGTATTCCTGACGAAGGGAACAGTCGATACAAGCCCAACAAGCAGGAAAAGCGTAGCCCAGAGAGCGGTCGATGTGGGAGATCGTTTGCGAGGTGCTACTTGCACCTCATTGTCGAACGGGGTAACACCCGTCTTCGACCTCACAGGCATGGGAAGATACCTTAAGGGCTCGCCGGGTGACATCACGCTTGAAACCCTTCCCAGTATCTTCGAAAACGGCATTGGGGCAATAAAGTTGAGCATGAGCAGTTTGGGAAAGGGGTTGGCGAACGACTCGAGACGAGCGAGGCCGTTCGATTGTTTCACTGTGATTTCAGTCCGGGCCTGTCTTTCCTCCTGGAACTCGGAGAAAATGTCTGCTAGTTGTGATTCACTCGGGGCTGCATTGGTCTCGATTAGCTCTTTGAGCCGGTTTGAAAGAAAGGCTCCATCTTCAATGGCTGCATTGCCGCCGTGTCCGGTAAGGGGATGCAATTTGTGGATGGAATCCCCCATCAAGAGGATCCGCCGGTGATAGACCCTTTCCATGACGAACTCCTCCAGTGGAACCAGGGTCGTGTGGATCTGATCGCGGTAGATATCGCCAAAGGTAACACCGGGCTTGATTACGTCGTCCATGAATCTCGCAGCATATTTGTTTTGTCCTTCTCCTCCGGGGCGTACCGAAGAATCTCCCCGTCTTTCACCTTCTTCTCATTCTTGAAGAAGACAACCCAGAACAACTTGTAGTCGGGGGCACCCTGAAGCAGATAATGACGGTCTTGTTGGTAATTCTTGCCTCCCAACATCCCGAACTTCCCGTTGTCTTTGGAGACACCAAAGATACAGCTGAAGGTGGTTTTGATGACTTTGGTCGTCAATACTCACTCACACTATAGTATCAGAATCGACGCCATACCTTTTCGATGCTCTCTGATGTCAACCCTCCTGTCTTCCTCCTTAATATGCCGCCACATCTCATCTTGGATATAGCTATGCACTCCATCAGCTCCCACTACCATGCTCCCCTTGAGCACAGACCCATCCCCAATCTCAACCTGGACCCCATCACCCACATGTTCAATTTTAACCGCCGAACACCGAGTCCGAATTCGCGATTTATCTTGGATGTTCTCATAAAGGATCTCAAGGAGTTGCCGCCGCTCCATGAAAACCATCTTATACCCAAACCTATGGCCTAATCAGACCCTCATATCATCACGGTAAATGATAAAGGCATGCCCACTCACATCTGGTCCATATATTCACCCAGCTTTTCACCTTTCCCCAATGGTATTCCCTGAAAGTACCACGACGGCGCATTCATGATTGGGGCCCCAATTGCGTCAACCCTATCTATACAGCCCAGCTGGTCCAGGATACGGTCTCCGTGGGGTAACGTGGCGATACTCGCTCTGAGTTGGGGGTTACAGTGTCATGTTTCTCTATGAGAGTGTATTCGATATTGTATTTCTCCAAGATGTTGGCGAGGGCGAGGCCCGTCACACTGCCACCGACGATTATGACTTTGAAGGACGACATATTTTGGGCTATGCGGCAGAACAGGAAATAAAGAAAAGCAAAGAACGTGAGGTATGGAGAAAGTCAAATCCTCTATATTGCAGCTTTTCTGGTCCGGGCCTTAAAGGGTTCAGGGTTCAGGCGCAATTCCCCAAGAAGAGAAAAGAAAGGTGGGAATTTTGGGAAGTGACCTGCAGAATAAATATAAATAAATTTCTACCTGGTGAAGATTAATTAATCTCACTGAGGGCAGAGTCCGTCATGGCTTACCTCAGCTGTTGTATCCAACATTTCTAGACGCTCACTGAATGGCTACAGCAGCCGGCGAGATTAATTTATCTAGGTACAGTGGGGTGACATAAGTTTCTTAACCCCCCTTTACCATGTCAAGACACTAAATTCCACTAAACTGTTTAAGGGAATATTCTGCCGATTGAATTCGACGCGTTGCGCGCGTCGAACTCATTGAATTTGACTTGAATATACCATCAATTTTGGCTCCAAAGATGGCCAAAAACCCGGAATTGACGCCTGTCCTACGTGCTAGGATATGTGAGCTACACTCTATTGGTTGGGGCTATAAGAGAATTCAAAAGAAATACCCCCATATCTCTGTTGGCGGCATTCGATACACTATTAAGAAAGAAACTACACGCCAGGATCAAAAGTCATTACCACGCAGCGGCCGGCCTAAAATTATTACTCCTGAGCAACAAAAACAGCTGCTTGATATGGTTGAAGCAGATCAACATATTAAGATGCGTGAGCTTTCTCAGGCAGTTCAAAGCAGTCCTTCTGTGCGTACAGTTCAGCGCCTATTCTGGACTCTACACATGCAAAAATGGAAGCAATGTGAGCGGCCTGAAATTACTCCAGAAAATGCAGAAAAACGGCTAAGATGGGCAGAAACCTATGCTCATTATACTGGAGAAGACTTTCAACGTGTTATTTAGTCAGATGAATGCACGCTTGAGCGTGGAGTTGGTGTACGAGCTATCTATACTTTCAGGCCACCAAAACAACAGATTATGGAGCGAGATGTGCGCTCAATTCGATGTGGAAAGGGAGTCAAGCAAATGTTTTAGGCTGCCTTTGGCTTTAATCGTCGAACTGGCCTTCTTCCTTTAGAAGGTGACCCAGAGGCAGCCCGTGGAGGTGTTTCTTCCTGGGTTATCTATAATGTATATGAGAACTTTCTCCCGGAAATTCTACAAGAAGGAGATATCTTTATGCATGATGGAGCATCTGTACACCGTGCCTATATTATACAGGATCTTCTAGAGGAAATGGGAGTGGAGGTAATGACATGGCCACCTTACTCACCTGATCTTAACCCAATTGAAAACTTGTGGGCAGTCTTGAAAGCAAAGGTTTATGAGCTTTATCCTGAGCTAGAGAGGGCTCCAGATACTAATGATACCCTTCAGCAACTTATTGAGGCTTCTAAAGAGGCCTGGCATGCAATAGATGATCATGTGTTACGCAATTTATGTCATACAATGCCTCACAGGGTGCAGGCGATCCTCCAGGCAGATGGGTGGTATACAAGTTACTAAGGTCAGAATAACTTCATCTTAATCTAATTGGGAAAGCGGTCAAGAATTTAGGAAAGCGGTCAAGATTTAGCGTCTTGGTACGATAAAGGGGGGTTAAGAAACTTATGTCACCCCACTGTACGTTGCCAGCACTAGTGCTGATTCTCCATCCATAGCGGAGCTTTGATGGGGATTGCTTATCGTGGTCCTGACTCAGAAGATCATCCATATAAATATTCATAGCTATACACAGTAGGTTATTAATTATGGGACTATATGTTCCTTCGCTAAATAGAGTAATGGAGGGCCTTGACAAGGACGTTGATCTTGGTGTTCCTCTCTCTTGATCGCTTGGAGATCAATTGAAAGCTGAACCTTAGTTTTCACATGGCTTTATATAGGCTCCAATGATATGTCTCCACATTCTCGATAAATTTTCAACTGGAGAAGACACTTTTGATGCGTTATTCTGAGATCCAAGAATTGTCTTGTCATCTTAGGCGTGACAGTAGTCAGCAGAATTAGAAGGCTTAGCTGGTCACCGCCACTCTCGATCAGCTAGCTCTACATGGGTTTCGATGGGACATGAGAAATTGAATCCAGGATGTGCTGCAGTAATTCAATATTTCATTTGATAGATCGTATGATGGCCGATAAGAAGCAGCTGTCCCTAGGGTCCCTTGTATGTTTTGAGGACAGTTTGCGTTATGGATTTGACCGCTGAATTTGCTTGAGTAGGCTTGGCAATAAGTCTCTATTGGCCGCTATGTGGTTTTTAGGGCTGTAAATAGTGACCCCTTCCATCTCGATGGTGATGAAAATGTCAAGAATGATGAATGGTGATGGTGAGAAGGTCAAGAGGGTGGTGCATCACGTGCTAAACCCGATCGGGAAATTTGGCTCTTTTGGGAGTGTCCAAACATGACATCTTCTGTCGCTCGTCCCATCTTCAGGTCGTGATTCTCCTGTGTTTTGTGGCGTCAACCCTCTGTCTTAAGTCTATCGAAGCTTCTCATTTGCTAAATTAACTTCTCCGGAAGCTACGAGACAGGATCAACTCGGAGAGCATGCAGCCAAACGTCGGACAGTAAAGTCCGCGGGGCAACACCTAACGCCCAACTCAAGGTAAAGTAGACTTGAATCTCCTCTCTATTTATCAGCTGAAAATAAATAAACTAACCTTTACTCTAGTCATCTACCCGAGCCCGGAGCCAAAGTTCCATAAAGACTCATAGCATAATGGAACAAGCCTCATTAAACACCATCCAGAAAACCATCTGGGACGGCCAACTACCCTTACATATCAGTCTTGCTCCATCCGAGAGCCGCACCTACGACCAAACGGATCCGTACCTTGTACGCCTCTCACTTGTTTCCCTATTATCTCCATGTTGACAGGAGCCAGGTCTCCTATTCCCGAATCTCCTATCTCCCCTCTCTCCTTCCGCGCCTCAAAGCCTTCTTCTCCCCATCCCTCATCAACCCAGACGCCTCCCATCCCCACGACGGCTGGTTCTCGTTCGAAGGCGTCCCCCTGAAATACCACTACCCCATCGGTCTCTTATATGATCTCTACGCAGGCGCAGACCCCGCCGGCTCCCGGCAATCGAAATCCGACGACCAGGATGTCGACCGCCACCACCACCGTGACCCCGTCCCGTGGAGACTTGTCGTGCATTTCTCCGACTGGCCTGATGAAGAGCTCGTCCGGCTAGATGCTAATGGCATGGTCATGAACGATGCCTTCATTAATAGTGTCAAGGAGGCTGATTTTCTCCGAAACGGTACTGGAAAGGGGATCATGAGTCTTTCCAAAGAGGATTCTTCGGGGTTGTGGAAGGCTGTTCAAGAGGGTATGCCCCTCCGCCACTTATATCCAACTTACCTTCGGTGTAAAAATAAGAGATCAGATATTAACGTTGTAAAGTTGACCTCCCCTCCTTCCAACGCATCTCCAACGTCCTCCTACCCCCACCATCCCAACCGTTCCGCAATCTCCCAGTGCGTCTGTTTCTCCCCCTTCCTCCAAAAGACGACTCCCCGTCTCTAAAGGTCGTCCAATCCCCCATCCCGCCAACAGCCACATCGACTCTGGCTGCGGGACAATCAATGCTTCTTTCATCCCGGCTCGGCTCCGCGGGTGGTCCAGCCGGTGGGACAGCAAGTACAAGCACGCAGACGATCGGGTCGGCCCTGCACTCGCTCCTCCCGAATCTGTTCCCGAGTCGGAGGACGCCTGTGTTGGCGAAACCGGTGCTGCATGGGGCGGCGGTGCCGATGTCTGCGCCTGTGGAGGAGGTGGTGAGGTGCTCGGCGTATGGGGATGGGTGGGTGTATATAGTCATTCGGATGATGGGGTGAACGATTCCTTTTTTCTCTGTCTATATTGATTTCTATGCCGGTCTGGAATATGATCCTAAATAAATTCACGAATGATATTAATCACGGTTTTTCGTTTCATAGATTGGTGTACAGGGAGATGTAAATATATATATCGATTGGTTTGTCTATCCTTCTGCTATATTTCGAAGAGTATAGAAGAAAGAAATATGGTCGTATCTGTTCATGTTCATTACATATGGTATCATTTATAAGGGAGAGAAGAAACCGTAAGAGAAACAACAAGAAGACCGCCGATGCTTCGCTTCCAAAGCACGAATGCTCGCTAGAAACGCTAGGACCCGAAAAGAAAAAAGTAGGGAAAAGGGGGGGATACAAGTGTAACTCAAACCATCACGTATGGTGTCTCATTTCTCACAAATGACTCTTCCTCCCTCTCACCATCCTCTACCACTCCCTCAGTGTTAATTTCGGTGTTAATGCCTGTATTTATTTCCGTGGTGAAATCCTCGATGATAGTCCCCGAGCTATCCCGTCTGCTTCGCTCTGGGACGGGGGGGTTTAAACGGCCCTCCGCATTGAACCAGTACATGCCGAAGGGGTTTTTCAGGGCTAGTTCGAAGGCCGTGTTTCCAGCGCCGTGACCGTCATCCGCTTTCGCGCTATCCGGTGCTTCAAGGGATGGATCGGCGCCTGCATCGTGGAGGATCCGGAAGATAGATTCTTGACCACGTTCTGCGGCAAGATGAAGCGCCGTTTTACCATCGGCCGTTACAGCATTGAGGGTTGCACCGGCCTTTATAAGGAGGAGGACCAGCTTTGTGTGGGATACGATTGATGTAGTGGCGAGATGGAGGGGCGTTTCGGCGGAGACGGACCGTAGACGTGCGTTCACATCAGCGCCCTGCGAGAGAAGCAGATGTATATATTCTGCTGTTTTGTCAAAGGCCGAGTCTGGAACGCCCGTGCCGATGTACACAGCTTGATGGAGTGGGGTCCAGCCTTCATGGGATACTGCATTCACGTTCAGGCCGTACTCTACGGCGAGTTTTAGAATATCAACGCAGTCGTCATTTACAGGAGGCGTGATATGTAAAATCGACTCGCCCTTGGCAGTCAGTGAGTCAAGTTTGGCCCCACGCTCAATTAAGAACGCAAACATTCCCTTGTTCCCGGAGGAGGCGGCTAAATGTAATGGTGTGTAGCCTCTTGCGGTGAGAGCTTCGATATTGGCACCCTGTTCCAGGAGCTTCGAGGCGATGGACGTGTTGGAAGCTTTGCTGGCTTGCTCGTGAAGAAGCGTCTCTCCTTCCTTGTTCCAGGCATTAAGATCAGCTCCTCCGATAACTAAAAGATCGAATGCAACCCAATGCTTTTCGTACACTGCCAATTGCAATGCGGTGCATCCGGATAGAGATCGGGCCTCGACTTGCGCATTACGCTGAAGGAGGAGCGAAATTGCTTCGCAGTTGTCAACCTTCACAGCGAGTTGAAGCGGCGTCAGCCCATCTTCATTGGTCATGTTGATTGATGCGCCTTTGTCGAGAAGATACAGGATGATACGGGGCCGTTTCCACTCAACGGCGAGATGAAGTGCAGTGTCCCCTGTCCGTATATTCCGGGTGTTGACGTCCACCTTGTGTTTCACCAGGAGAGGGACAGTAGCTTCGTCGGATTCTGTCTTCACAGCTAAATGTAGGGCCGTTGCACCCTCCTCATTCGCGACATGCGCGTTGATACGCTTAGTGAGTAATAGTTTCATTACTTTTCGCTGGCCACATTGAGTGGTAAGATGTAACGCAGTATTGCCATTTCGTGATATAGCATTGCCATCAGCACCATTTTCAAGCAGGAATTCCACCATTTCGTAATTCCCGCGGCTAGCGGCACACTGTAATGGGGTAAGCCGAAAAGAGTTATCGCTTGCATCGACATTTGCCCCTTGCGCAAGAAGGCGTTTTGATTTTGCCACAATCCCAAAATACGCAAGAATGTGGAGAGGTGTCCAGTCTTGGGGGTACCTTCCTAACCCCAAAGATGTGGGGATCTTTGCCTCGTAAGTTTGGAGCTGCTTAGGTGGACGCCTCCAAAGAAGTTTATTGAGGAACGTTTTGATCAACACCTGTATTGTTTGCTCATCCTCGGAGACTTCACGGGCATGGTGACCCCAATACATAGCCGCGTAGCTGAGAAATCCACTTTTAACACTTCGGGGGGTGCTTTCGCCATTACAATAACAATCATCGACGACTTCATCGGGCGTAATAGCTGTTAGACACGCCTCCGCAATTTCTTTTTGAGCTGCTGGGAAGAAGACTCTAGCTGGCGCCCCACTGAGGTATTCTTTTGCCGTCCTATGCACGAAGTGTACCGTTCCAGTTACAGCATCAACAGTTAAGAGCCCAGACGTCTGTGTTTGCAAGTAATGTTCGAAGCTCATGGAATCGTTATCCCCGTCGCTGAAGGAAGTGTTGGTCGCACATTTGAGCTCGTCCACAGACAAAGGACGTAAAGCATATAAAGTCCAGTAGACATAACTCGTGGCACTCGCGTTCTGACTGATAATTTGTTTCATCGCTTCTCCATACGCTTCGCCAAAACTCTGCGGAAGGTGTACTAATGCTCTTTCAAGAAGACCTTTGTCATTATAACACGATAGAAGGGATAGGTGGATTTTTGCTAGGAGGAAACTGGGAAACAATTAGTACGAGAGTTACTTCAGTACATGTACAAAGCATGGGATTAAAACTTACATTCCATGGCTTTTTTCTGCAACTGCATTGATGACTTCTTTGTACAGTCGAGGGTCCGAGCTTCCCGTGAGCATGTTATTAAGATGATCGTTCTGCTGGATCTGGGAAACAGCATATAGATGAATGTCTTCTGGCGGAGCAAGAATAGTGACATATGAGGCATCCCCGACGTGGGTCACTTCTCGTAGAGTAACCAAAAGTTGTGCCTGTTCAGGAAGTTTCTGCAGTCGACCAAGAAAGCGTTCCTTATCTGAGAACATGTCTAGCCCGTCAATCACAAAGAAAACTTTGGAGAACCGATATATTTCCGCTCGGATTGCATTTTGGTATGCCTTGGGCGAGGCCTTTCCCTTCATCAATGCTTCAGAATGATATAGGGAGGAAGACGCGTAGGAAAGGCCCCGCTTGCGGTAAACTAGTTGAGCCAGGATAGTCTGTAGAAGATTTAGTGTTGTTTGCTCTTTTTCTTTCTCATCTTGACAGAAAATAAAGACTGTGGCCACGTCCGGTGAAGTGAATGTTCGTTGTAAAGAATCTATAATAGCAGCACTAGGATGATGGTAAATTAGCTCCATGTTTACTGTCTAATTGTGATTTAGGGTTTCCCAGTGCATACGATAGAAATGTCTTGCCTGCGCCAGCTGTTTACAATAATGTCCCTTGGTCAGCCACTGAGCTTTGGAAAGGAGGGAGTAGAGCACATACGAGGACCAACACAATACAAGGTCTTGAAGGAGCCCAACAGCCACCGTTTATACTGGCTATCGTCGAAGACCCATCGACCGGTTCCTTGCAAGCGACGGTTACACAAGTCTGCGAGGGCGATGAAATGGTCTGATGACAATTGACTCGTGATGCCAAGTATATCATCCTCAAATGGGAGGTCGACTTTCGGGCCTACACACGGTGACCTCAGTAAGTTTTGACGTATGTAAGGAACATTGTATTTTGAAACGTACCTGTTTCAATCTCACGCCAGGACCTGAGGGTAGACCTTATCTTTCTATCCAGAAAAGACCGTTCACTAAAAGTGTGACGCACTGTCAGCAACCACTTGGCCTACAAGGTTTCGGGCAAACGCACCCCGAATCCGGCTGCATTGCAAGAAGCAAAAGAACTTTATACTGTTCTAGACGAGGCAGAAACGTGCTTTCGAGAAGGTTTTTGCGATAATAGGTCACCCCTACCCCGCCAGGCTGGAAGTAGAGCTCAATAGATTTCATGGTCGAAGCAAAGCACACTAAAAGTTCGGCGAGAGCTTCAAGCCTCCGGGGCTCCACTAGCCATCTCTCGTCCCCCCAGCTGATCTGGTCTTTGAGACGATACAGAAAATCCTGGATGTCTACTAGTAACATAATAGCCCGTTGTGACGATTCCTGTGAATCACGGCTGCCGTTCAGACAGCGCACTCCGACGCGGGTGGACTGAGAGGCCTGGGTAAGCTGGCCCCTGAGGGATTGGACGTCCACCATCCTCCCTTTTGATCGGAACACGTGCGGGTTTCACAGACGGGAAAAAACATGAATAGACAGTGTACCGAATGAGAAACAGATTTATAGCTAGGCCGGGAAAGGGGTGTAGATGATGTTGCGGCCAGGAAGAACAGAATAAAGAAGAGAAGAAGAGGGGGAAAGAAGTCCAGAAAGCTGGACAAGATGGTTGTTACCCCATCGTGTGCACCGAAGAAAAAAAGAAAGGAAAGGAAAAGCAGGATAGGAAAACCGATCCATGCCCGAATAAGATTTATGATTGGGAGGTTAGCCCATCGCATCATATTAATGACTGGGTTCGCTTGAGATCATCTGAACTAGCACCATGTGTTGTTCTTGTTGTTGCTGCCCTCCGAGCCGTCAAAATCCCACAGAAACCACCGGGGTCACACGCGCTGGTGGGCCGGATTTCCAACAACAGTCAACGCACCCTGAGCCTCTTCTTCCATCAATGCCCCGTCTTCCACTCCTTGTTCTTCCCCCTGGAATTAACCGCCTATTAAGCACCAAATGAAATATTTAATCCTAATAATATAGACTCCTGGCGATAACTACTAGCCTTCCAAGATTTCTTTAGATTAATTTGGCCTAAATCCGTTAAAACCCCCCCCCCCCCCCCCGGACCATCGCGCTGAGATGGTTTCACCAGCCTCTTTGTCATTTTTTGTGACCACGCCATGCCTCTCTTTTCACTCACCAACAATCCAGAGATTATTTCATTGGGCGATCTGCACGGAGACTGCGGCATAAATCCTAAACTTCTGTTGATAACATTGGTGTGATCAACAAGCCCATGCATGAGCCAGGCCACTCTCCTCCAAGCGTTAAGCGCCAGGCTCGTCCACCCCTCCCCCCGTAAAACCAATAATAACCAAGGTGGTCGTTCCTTGGCCCACCAAGCAATATCGTTGGGCACATTCCACAAAAAAGGATTTTAAGGATTTGAGGGTGGTGTCCACAGCCGTTTTCTGCCTCCAGTTTGACGCCTTCGTGTCGTGGGAACTAGGATTGGGAGCCTTGAAACACACTAAGCACCTCTCCTTTTCAGAGTTATTCCTTGTTCCACCTATCCCTTGGAGTCTAATAATGAAGTAGAGTACGTCCCGTGGCGATAGCTTAATCTTCATTTAATTCCTTCCAATGCTATACATACATGCACCCACAAGTACAGTTCCTAAGACAGCCATCGAGTTCCAGCTCAAGACCGCTGGTTCGCATTAGGCGAAGCGAGCCTGGCGTGAGCCATTGGCTCGGTCAACATGTATCATATCTAGCTAGGTTTTTGCCCACTGTAAAAACAAAATGAAAAAAATTGCAACCAAGATATATGTTCCAAGCACATAGTTGGAAAGCAAAGCGCATACTATAACCAACCCTATGGAGAAGAGAATTCGTGACATCGTAAGATATGAACAGACATAAGAAGTTATTGAAAGGGTGAAATATGGTGAACATCAAGAGAAGAATTGAAAAATCGAAAGGCAGACAAAGGGGGAATAATTGAATGGAATAGCAAATCACTGGGTATCAAATTTGATTTCGAAGTAACGATCGGATCTGCGATGCCGCAGATGGTTTAGAATGGTGCTCCATTCAAGTTGAGAGAATCGCCACCCTCCCGGCCTCTGCGTAGGGCCTTTGCAAGCATCAGCTCCCTCATCCAGTCAATGCGCTCATCGCGGGTTTTGACTGCAAAGTGGTGGGACTTCGGGCCGTTAAGCATGAAGCTCTTTCGGCTGGGATTTTTGTTCTCATTAGGCGCGGGGATCAACGAGAAAGCAAAAGTCGCATCCCCTCGGCCGTCGTCATTGCGCTTTAAGACAGTCTTCTTGAAAGCGGTGGTCAATTTCGAGTTCAAGGGAAGGGATGAGCACGCCACAGCGTAGTCATCGACATCAATGTGCTCCAGAGCTTTAGAATTCCGTCGGGCAGCGACCTCATCAGGGTACATCGAGAGCTGAGTGCCCCGCAAAGTGAAGTGATGCTCTTCCCATTCGTGGCGGATAAGCTTTGAAGTCTTCCGCTTCTTCATCCAGCCACTGTGGATGACATCATTGGCGTGCATTCCGCCTGGGCTGAAAGGGTTGTTCTTACAATGAGGGGCGCGGGGAGTTCTTTCCAAGTCTTCCGGTGTTTCAATTGGCGGCAATGGCTCACTTTCATTCACGGGGACCAAGGTCTGGACTTTTTGCCCATTCAATGCAGAGTACATTCTCCTATGATTCTCTGGTTTCGTAGACGCGGGCCGAGGGATGGGATCTGGCATATGGTATCCTCCAAACCGCATGTCTGGTGGCACAGATTGGGAGATATTCCGTGCAATTGGCCCCAGCAGAATAGCTGTCAGTGGAGCATCATCCGCAGAAAGGGGGGTTTGCTGCCTGTACTGTGGGTCTTCCCGGTAATAATCCGAAGGAGATAGAATAGAGCCGTAGATGACTGGGGACTTGCCCTTGTTCGGCTGGGGAAACGGTTGCTTCTTTCGCAAGGCAGAAGGGGTGACAGTACGTTGGGCCGAAGTGTTTGGCGAGACTCCCAACTGAGATGAAACACAAACGCGGGGTATTTGAAGCCTTGGAAGCTGACGCAGATTCTCAGTGATTCCTTTCGGAGACCCTGTCGATTCTGGAGAGTACATAGAATCGAGAGGAGGGGTGGCAGGGTCCGAAACTGGTTGGAGGGTACTCAGGCGCTGGAAGCTCAGGAAATTACGAACATTTTCCTGTGGGTCTCGCGGTCTAACACCATTGAGCTTTTCCTGTGATATCTGGAAATCGATCGTTTGGCCTGGCCCCATGACATCAGACGAGGCAAGAACAGATGGTGTAACATCTGACTTGGGTGTTTTCGCCAGCGCTTGTGCAGTAGTGGGGTTTCCTGGATCACCTGTGACGAGTACAGAGCCTCCCATGCCCTCGAGAGGCACCAGATCCTTCGCTAGGCGAGCAAGTTTGACTTGTTGTTTCTGCCACTTGCGACAGTTCTCTCCCTTGGAGCATACATGCAACCTGGGAAGTAATTGCTCGATAGCGACAATGGAAACTGAGTCTTCTGGTACAACCTCAGTGCCGCGACGACCGCGTTTCTGGCGATTATGGTGACGGCGAAGTTCAGACCCGGAGCCTGACTTGGACCTGACTCTTTCGTCTAGGTCTGGGCTGGAACACTCTACCCCCACTTCGGCGGCTGTTGTCTGTGGAGTTTTTGTATCAGTTCTTGATGACGGGTCTGGAGTTGGTCTCCGAGAACTTTCACAGGATGAAGGAGAAGAGTTTCTTCGAAGCTGACGAATACTGGTCATCAACTGATGTCGCTTGCCAAATGACGGGATATCGAGCTCCTTCAGGTCTTCCGCCTGGAGTTCGATGAGAATCGCACCAGAAATATCGTTGATGAAAAATTTCTCAATGAGAGAGTCGTCAAAACCCTGCTTCTGCATCCACTGGACGACGTGGCTAGGGGTCCAGCTGGTCACATCACTTTCGATAGTATCTGCACGTCTGGCTGCCCGCCTCGATGGCACCTCACTATTCTCTGATACAGGAGTATCCCTCCTCTCCGGTTGGGGTTTCGAAGCAGTATAGTAGAAAGATTCCGTAACGTTAGGCGGAGTCTTGTCTGCAGTTCTATCAAAGCCAAAGTGCTGCCTAGCATCTAAGGAGTCCTCTGAATTTCGAAAAAGATGGGGGCCGACGGGGCCTTTGACGGGGTTCTCATCGATGTGAAAATGAAACGCCGTCAGTCCGGTCGAGTCTGGGGTCTTGAGGTCGTCTACGGAGGATACTGTTGTGACACTGTCCGCAGCAAGCTATTGTAACAATCGAGTTAGTCTTCGTCTGTTGTGGGGAGTGAACGATAGGGAGGTAGTAGGAATACGAACAGAATCAACGCTTCGATAAGGAGACTCATCGGAGAAGTCGTCTATAGAGTCGGAGGCATAGTCTGTGTCGAGAATCTCGGTGGCATCTGAAAGGGTTGATTGGGAGTGAGACCGTGGTAATATCTTGGTGGGGAGAAGAGAGTGTCTCTCTTGAGCCTTGAGGTAATCAAGTGAGGATTGAAATTCTTGGCTGGTAACCTATTTGAAGTATTAATCATGATTTCTATTGTAGCGTTTGCAGGAAAATGTACCATTTTGAATCGAATTGGAGCGGAAAGCCCCGTGAAATATTTAGCTGAACAACTTAAGACGGAGTAAAGGTTGTGATATCTTAAGAGAGAAGAGATGATGGAAGGGAGGTGCCCTCCTCGACTTCAATAATTAGGTAGCGGTTAGCTGGGTATCAAAAGGTGAGTGAGGGGTTGAAAGGCGAAAAAGGGAGATAACACAGTTAAGTAAGCCCTCATCGGCAGAAGTTCATCGTCTGGGGATTTGACACTACAAAATAAGAGCAGTCCACAGCCAAAAGCGCCGGCACATCGCCATCTCCTCCGAGACGGAAGGATTCCCCACCGATAATCTTGGTGGATGTGACGGGATCAACCTGCAGTTGCAGGTGGGCGGGGAGGCCAGGAAAACGGCGAATCGTTCTCGATTGTCTCATTGTGGCATTGAGTCCGGCCGACATGATAGGCTGCTTTGCTGCAAAAAAGGATTCCTCGGCGGCTCGAGGAACCTTGTCTAGGTCCGTCCCGCGCTCTCGTTGGCTGAAAGATGGAGTGTCTATCCCAGACTCATTTCCCTCGGGGACATGGCGTATGAGGGAGGGGCAAAACGAGATCTGAAAGGCTGGAAGGAAAAGACGCTACTGCTGTGATCACGGTTAGTGACTGAAGAGAGGGCAGCTGTTGGTTGATGTGGCTGGCGCTAAGGCAGCTTGTGCCATTTGATCACATCAAAAAAGGGATAATTATAGGACAATTAATGACAATTAATAGATTAAATTAGCTTGATCAGTCATGATTGCAGACTAATTATAGCTTTGTTGGTCACAATTATCCAAGTTTATCTGAATTTTGCGCTGTTAATATCTCCTGAAAGGCTTATTGCACCTGTGTCCCGCAAGTCGGTGTGATTGCCTCCAAAATCTTGATCTGGGTTGTGATGGGAATTCTCTGTATCCACTCATTCCGCTCAAATCTCGAGGCGCATGCCTCAAATACCAATGGATTTCCCGCCTTCTCAGCTCAGAATCGTAATCTTTGATTTTCTTTGACTGACCTCTCCTATTTAATCAATTCCTCGCGATGTATATTGACGAGTCACCTGTCACAAGTACTCATAGATACTTTCCCCACTTCGCCCAACACTGGATATCGCCAAGGATATACTTCCACTTTCAATGTCAGTCGACAAAGAATTCAAATAATGATGGGCTTTGCTCCACATTTGCCAACCACAAATATTTTCTCCGATAAATCATCATTGCCTTTCAAGGTCACCTGCGAGGCAAGGTATCTGCTAACGACGTCGCTGACGGACCAGACTAGGCGTCTAGGGTTGTACGGCAACCTGGTCCTTGCTAATAAGTATCTCTCGCCATGGAGACGGAGATGTACTCCGTACAGAGCACATACCTTAGGTAGGTTCTTATCAGGCTTGGCCAATAAGGAGTGAAATGGCTTGCAGGGGGGAAAGAGTGACCGCCATCTGAGCTGAAGCCAACTTTCTGACCGTTTCCCCTTATTTTTCTGACCGACGCCTCCTGCTTCATTTTGCGTTCTTCATACTACTAGTAGTAACGTGCTCTCGTGAACTCGACGATAATTTTCGAGAGTATCGAGTATTCCAAATATGGTATTGACACCCAATCAGTGCCACTCTCCCACAGGGCATTGTGGGCACTACGTAGCCTGGCTACGTTTTCTTCCTTTGTAAACGGGCGTTCGCTGGTGTAACGCTTACTCGATAGTGCCAGCACTTCACATACTAACTCGAATTTACCCTCAATATGAAGCGCAGCTGAGCGAAATGCTCCGAGATTCGATTCTTCTCTCGAATCATGGTAAGCGGGCTCCACCAATAAGCTCTCCAGATGAAGTTAATTTCCAATTCTTTTTTCGTTGTATTCTTTTCCACTTGTAGCGGAGTAACTATCTTCCAATGGGAAATCGAGATACCCAGTTGTAGAATTCCGATACATGGCATTCCTTTTCTCATGGAGAAAAGTGGAATCAATTTCTGTTCACGAGCTTCCATGATACTCTGCAGGTCACATGGCAAGCAAGTGACCAACGCGTGACTAGCCTCCTCTGCTTAGATGATGCCCAATCATTCAATATGGTGAGATCTTGCCTTAGAGAGGATGTGCAAGAAAAGAGGGCCATTCGCTGAGAGAAGTTTTTCATCTCGAATTGAATAGTGAGATAGATCCTCACGGAGCATCACCATGGCAAAAAATACTCGAAAAGCCTAACGACCATAAAACAGTAGATAACATGATGCGATACGGTATTATTGCGCACTTGGACTCCACGCCGCCGACCAGTGACCAAACATCCAACTAATCGCAACCCCTACTGAGATCTGGATAGGATCTTACCTTGGTTTGATTTCAGCTGGGAGAGATATATTCAAGGGTGAAACACAGCGCTTGCAACTGACTGCTGCCACAGAGTGTATACAATGAGCATAATACTCTTGTTCATTTTTGAGATGAGGGACTTCCTCCAAGTTAACCCCCTGGTGGTGTGCTCACCTCCTGACCGGCGCTTAGCAGCCGGTTCTGGGGGACATTGTGCAAAACCAGCACCAAGACTCAACACCGTTAAATCTGTGGGTTTCAGGGTTTCATTAATTTTAGGTGTGATTCACACATAAAATGCAGCTAATTAGCTCTAAAAGCGCTTAGAAGCATGACGGTTGGATCATTGGAGAATGAAGAAATTGGCCCTTAATCCTAGGAATACCTATTAATAGGACAAGGATAACAATTCAACGACTCCAGGCGGTTCGAGGTTCGGCATCATCTTCTCGTTAATTAACTTGGAAAACTTGGGATCGGCAGCATCTTGCCGCCCAGGTGTGTAATTAAGTAGGATTTCTCGAAATAGTGGTTAAGGGTGGTTAAGGCATCTGTCCTATCTGAGACGAACGCCTGTAAACGAATCAGATCTTATCAAGACAGAAAGCACCCAAGGATTTTCTGGTTCGGTTCGGGCCATGGGATGTACCCACATTTATGGTTGGTCGAATTGGGCTTTTTACCCACCAAATTGCACTTGGCACCAGTCAAACCTCACCTGGAGCCGCTGATGGCTAAAATGGCAGGCCAATGGCATTCGACGGAGTGAAGCTTGGCATGCAGTGTTCCCCTCTCTTTCACCCACTGATTGTCTCTGACAGCGTTTCATCAGTCGCCGGGGAGTCTGCTGGACAAGAAACGTCTCGTCCTGAGACGAACAGTGGCCAATGAGAAGATGTATTTCTCTGGGAATAAGCATGGGCTGACCCTTTGCACTGCTAAGTGCCTGCTAAATGGTTTCCTTGAGTAGAAGCTGGACTGACTATTTGGGGGTCCAGGAGACTGGGAGAAAAAGGATGGAGGACATGTTATGTTTTGTATTTGTTTAAAGCATTTTTTTGCCTGAAAAAATAGCCAAGTAGCCAAAGAAAGGAAGCGAGGGCAAGGGGGAAAAGGGAAAGGACGATTGAGAGGAGAAGATCATTGTAAGCGCCGACCATCTGGCTGACCCTGGAGCCGCGGCGCCAACTATTCTGGAGAAGGTGCACGGGCAGACGAGGGTCCCCCAGCTGCCCTCCAGTTTCCAGGCCTGACCTCGATCATCCCCAGGCACACCCACTGGACAAAGATCCAAAATTAGCTCCTTTGTCGCCCATTATCCGTTACTCGCAAATCAGATCTCCCCCGCCCGCGCTTCGAGATGAATTTGGTGCAGCCTTCCTGCAGCTAAACTAGCTCTACCGCCGTCATTGAGGAAAAAATAGAAGCATCGTGCATTATCGCATCGGACTTAAAGGTCTTTATCTCTCAAGATATTAAGACACCATGGTCGGCACAGGTTTGTTCAATTGTCTTCAAGACAATCGATCTTCCTCTCCACTGCTCGAAGCTTATACTTGGTGGTATCTCATACAACATTTCGACTCTGGATAAGTTGTCTTGCTGTGTGGATTGGGCGTTCAATCCATGCTCAGGCTTGTCGAATGATATACCTCCTGCCATTAACACCTTCGAACACCCCACAACAAGCGGAGATTTGTGGAATCAGGGAGTTCACCATGTCGAATACCGCTGGATCTATTATGCACCCGAGAAGACCTCCTCGACCAATTAGGACATGGGGGGAGGAAGCTACAACGAGGACAAGGGACCCGGGAAATATGGTGACGAAGACATATAGACGTTCGCGTTCTGGTTAGTCGCAGCTGAAAGCATTCGTCCTCTCATCAGGGAACGAAAGATATAGCTGACGGGTTTCATTCTACAGGTTGCTTTACCTGTCGCCTACGAAGAAAGAAATGCGATGAGAACCACCCTGCCTGCGGCGCATGCTCCAGTCTAGGAGTTAGTTGCGAATACAGAAAGCCAAGTTGGTGGATAAGTACGGAAGCACGACACTTGCAGAAGGAACAAATAAAGAGTAAGATTAGAGAAACGAAAGTCATGGAGAAGGAGGTTGCGCTCCAAGGTATGTGTTGCCAAGCCTTCTGAACCAAGATTTGCCTTGTTAGGTTCTAACCTGTCTACCACCAGAATACATAAGGCATGCGCTTCCATCACCAGCAAACCGCGACAACAAGCCCGCCGTACCCCAGACCGACGCCCACTCGTACGATACAACCACACCTTATATACCTACCACTACTACCAGCACCGCAGCGCCACTTGTCTCCAATTCCTACGAATTCGGCACAGATAATATCGGCCTCATGGAAGACGCTTATCAATTACAGGACCAAACCGTCTCTATACTGGGTAGCATGACTCCACAATTACCCCCTACTTCTACAACAAGTACACCATCTCTGCGAGGCGAAGAATGGTATCAGGGATTTTCCGCCCCTCCAGCCCGAATACAGAGGGCCCCGTTACCAACACCCGTGTCAGGTGCTTCCCTAAATTGTCCCCCAAGCTCTTCCGAATTTCCGACGCGACAATTGTCTTTTTACCTGGAGGCTAAAATGAGTACAAGTGATCGAGAGCGGTCACTGCTTTACCACTTTGTGGATAATGTCCTGCGTCTGGTATTTCCCATTCTCGACCTACATAAGGAGGGTCCATCTCGCTCACGGGAAGTCCTCCATTCTCTCGACACAAATAAGTCATATTATCACTGTTGCCTTAGTGTATCGGCTATTCATCTTAAAACGATTGGAAAGAATCGTGGGAAGAAGGTCGACAAGGATATCATGCGACATCGGTATGCAGCTGTCTCAGAGCTCTGCAAAGCGTTGAATGCGGATAATGGTCACGACACGATCCTAGATGCCACGCTGGCTATGATATTCTTCCATTGCTCTGTGGGAGAACCCGATGATGGTCTACCCGATATTCCGTGGAACGAGCACTTTACCGCAGTTACAAACTTGGTCAACAAATTGGGGTTGGTCGAGCCAAGCCCATACACAATTCTTCCGTTTAGCATGTCACTCAGCACATGGATTGACATCTTGGGGGCAACAATGCTGGGGAAGTCTCCTCAATTCGCCCACGCCTATCGCACTAAGCATTTAAGCGGTGTTTCGTCCGGACTGAGGGAATTAATGGGCTGCGATGACCGTATCATGTACCTGATATCAGAGATTGCGTGCCTGGACTCATTGAAAGGAGAAGGTCGACTCGATGATTTTGCCGTGTATCACCATGTTAACGCTTTAAGAGCCCAGCTTGACCACGCTGAAAAATCCGTCGACCCGATAATGGAGAGCCCACTATCTCCACCTGGAAACGTACAAGCAGACAAACTAACAAAAAATATGACTGCTGTGTTTCGAGTTGCGGCCCGAATTTACCTCTATAGCCTGCTCCCAGGCTTTGAACACGACGAGCCAAGCATCATAGATCTGGTCGACACTGTTGGGAAGCTTCTTCAATTTATCCCCACTGGTCCCTACGGGTTCGACCGCTCACTCGTTTGGCCAATGCTGATTGCAGGAGCTTTTTCGACACCTTCAAGCCCTTTTCGCACTATCTTAGCCGAGCGATCGACCGCACTCGGAGAGTGCAGTGATTTTGGGAGCTTTGGCCGAATGTATCGGGTACTCAAAGAAGTCTGGAGGCTATCAGACGATCCTAGCCCGTCAATTTATTCAGACCCAAGCCTCATTTCAGCATCTTCAAGCCTTCAATATGGTCAAACGTCTTTGCCGCCCCCCAATATTGATACTATTGGACGGCGTATCAAGAAACAGCCTGTCCACTGGCGGGATGCAATGAGACGCCGTGAGTGGCGGTATTTACTTATCTAGCCGGTCACCACTCATAAAAAGTAAGGCAATTAAGGTCTTGTAAGTTCAACTCCGAAAATTCCAAGGTTTTTGTTGAGAATAAGTGACTAACAATTACAGTTTTTCTTTCCCTGTTTTTCTAAAGAAGCGATATCGGGCGTCCAAGCGTACTCCTTTTATGCAGCTACACATGGTAGCGCGCATTTTGGGTACTTCATTATTATTATTTTTTTTACATTCTGGAATATCTTTTCTTTCCCTTCCCAGTTGGTTGAATCGGATAATGCCTATCTTCCCATGGCAGGCCGATCCCCACCCATATCACTGGTTTTAACTTATTTGATTTAGCCCTCATTGAGCGTGTTCCCCTTTAATGTTCATGATATTGGGTGGCGAATAGTGTTTTTTTCCCTTGTTCATATGACTCTGATGACAATGGTTGGTGTTTGTCTCTTGAGCTTGACAGATATACATCAGTGTCTGCTGTTTCCTTTTTTCTTCTCCTATTCTTTATTCTCCTTTACTTAACTTCCAATATTCTTGTTACTATTATTGTGGCTGATAACTGAAGTTGTCACTTTTATGCTATAATCACGAATCTACATCCCTGTCTAGATTCTTATCAGGTTCTTTCCAACTTCATGTATATGATTACCGTTTCACATTTCATATATATATGCTTTAAATTCGGACATATCTTTATTCTGAGAGGAATCGCTAAGTAATTCTATACCTTTAGTGGGTATATTTATGCATGAATTCTACAATGGCAATGATGTGAAGAATATTCTACTCCAAGTGCCACCGTTTTCGTTCATGAAATTCCACTATTTAGGTCTAGATCTGACACATGAACTGACTTCAAGACTCACCAACTCTATTGCAAGACAACACCCGCTGGTAGACATAAAAGTATATGTGTATGGGTCTGGATATTGACTCGTCGAGCTGCTCCTTTTGTGTAAAAGGTCTATGGTGCAGAACAACAAATGGGTTGAGAGAAGTCTTTAAGATGCTATTATAGGGAGATTGCCAATGTAGTATTATCCTAAACAATAATCCTATTGCATGGGTAGAAGAGGAAGCAAGTCTATCCAGGACGTCTAAACGCTTTAAATACATGAAGGACCATACAATTTAATAAGCAAGGGCATGTTCCAACACCTTCCTGATGTCTCTGCACCCTCTGCGCAGACGGGAACCTGCTTCCTTTTATGCAAGAACCAGCCGGTCCAGAACCAGCACCGTTCGACAGAGATTTCTCTCCCCAAGTACATGAAATATATAAAATTTCTATACAGTAGAAGGCTCTCCTGGATTCTGGCCACCAGGGGGCTACTTTGCAAATGACCTATGACCCAAAGTCATAATATTCCGATATTTTATGGCGCAAGGCCTACAGAATTGCAGGCGCAATTGAATTATAAAAGACTACAACAATGACACGACCCTCAACTATGTAGATAGAAGCTGATCAGAATCCGGTAGAAGATTCTATATCTATTGCGCTTTTCTTTGCAGTATGGATCATGAATAGGGATAATTCTCGCCTACCTTAATTTCCCTTTCCATCAATCGACCTAATGGAACTTACTGCTCTAGGTTAATAATTCCCGTCTACGCCGATTAATTTAAAGGATCTAAGCACTCTTCAGCCAACGAACACCGTGAAAAATGTCCCTGGGGCATGCAACTGAAATATTCTTGTGGGAGCCGGAGGAGGGAAGAAGCGTGGGAGGAAATGGGAGTGAGTATTTGGGTTGCGACTCGGAGGGTTCTGGCAAGGGAGTTTTGGAGGGTGTAGCTAGGGCTTCATGAGCTCGAGGGGATTGAAGACACATTCCTCAGAAAGGTAGAGGGAGCTCTCCGTGAGTGGTCAGTCTTTTTTTGATGGGTTCATATAGGAGGTTACGGTACATTATGCCGGCATGTGGTTGGAACGGCCTTCTTCGTTGGATCAATTCGGGCGGAATTCCACCGCACGATCTCGTGAGTGACAAGATGGTATGAAGTTTGGAGTATACAGTGGCCAGGCCTAAGAAGGTCATGATTTGGTCGAAGGGTGTTCCGGGACTTTCTACGGTGTTGGTTGTGGGTAATGAAGGGGACATTTGCCGGGAAACTGGACGACGTAAGTGAAAGATTGATAGAGGTGAGGATGGAAAGAGCGAGAGGAGCTGGGGTGCGGCGTTTGGGAGGGGGGGGTGTACAGGAGGTGACTCTCTTGGTCGGTCCGAAATTGTTTCTACTTGAGGTGTTGAGAGTTTGAATGGCGATTGCATGAATGCAGAAATACTCAAGATAAACGACTCATAGAGGATGGAGAGATGTCACCAATTGTCGGGGGCCAACTGAAAGTTTTATCGGAAGTATACTACCCTCACTCAGGCCGTGGGGTCTGGAGGCAAGAATAAACGAAAATCAAGTAGACTAAATTGGGATGTGAGTTGGCGCAGAAGAAGTAGGTAGAAAATAAGAGGAAAGATATCCGTCAGATTGTGCTCTGATTTACAGAGCTGCCAAGAGGGTGTCCCTAGAGACTCACCAATTTTCTCCGACTTTGACCAGATTTTGAAGGAGAGGAGGATCATCGAAACCTGCATGGACCATTCAAATCCCCTTGAAAGCACGGGAGTGATACAGTCGAGGCGCAGAGGGTAGGTAATATAATGACTCTGTACAGAAACAGCCTGGGGAAACCACAGAGAAATAAGTGATTGAAGCAGGGAGTGGAAACACGGGGAGTGATAGACAGAGGAGAAAACACATCTCAAAACATCTATCTTTCTTTATTTAGAACATATATGCATGACAACCAAGCCGAAAGAGTCAAGATAGGGAAGGGCAATCTTGTGCAGGTACAGAAGTAGGCTGTTGCTAAAAATGGATTCTTCACAGCAACTCCTGGGAATACTTTAAGCGCTTACTCTTATTTCTAGGTAGAGAGAAGGAGGGGGTATAATGGGATTGCAGGGTTATTAGCAGTTAGTTAAAGGTTATCGAGGAGTCAGGGTGACCAGAGATGCATTAGTTAGTTGTATGCAGAGCTATAAATAAATTATAACTTAAAGGATTCATACACTCAAGGAGAGGAGAAAGACAAAAATAGAGCGGGCAATTATGTGCGTGAGATAGCAAAGATTAAGGAGGAGAATGAATGAAGGGAGCCAAAAATAGATGCTGGCGCTTAAGGCTGGTGAGCAACTGACCAACCAACACATGAGAAACATCCCTGCTCGTCCCCCGCATGAGCTGCACGTTCAGCCAATCCAATCATGCATCTTGCCGTTGGTTTCTTCCTGCCCGGATCCTTCTCTGCGCCAGCTCCTCATGGCATTACACCTTGAGCCTAACCTTCATCAGCAGCTAGGTTATCTCCATTCCATAGTTGCCCCGGAGTGCCATTGACAAGCGCGACTAATAATCCCTTTTCATTGGTTTGTAGTCCAATCTTAATGCGCATTTTTCACCCAGGAAAAAATGATAGGATTGATTATGATTCATGGCACGCCTGGTATTCACTCCAATATCATTAGCCTCGTCTGAGGTCAAAGCAAATTGAAATGTGATGATATCTGTTTCTTTTTTTATCCCATCTTTTCCCCGCCGTCTTTCTCTTCGCTTTTCAAGGTGCTACCCACCAGCCAATCTCGGTCCTGATCACATCCACACAGCGCATGAAGAAGATGAAAATAGATCTTCTCCATGCAAGATCCTTATCCCCCCGGTTGTGGATGTGTAGGGGCGGCTGTCTAGCTTAGCTTTGTCACTCCTTTCTTCTCTACTTGGGTATATCGCTTAGAAATAACAACTTGAGACTACTAAATAGTAGTACCTGCATACGTAGCTCGGATGTACTAGTAGATGCACACATGTAGACATTCATCATGATCACCCTTCATCAAATCCAACCATCCTATCAAATCCCTCTCCCATCACCGAGATAAAATAGTGTTTTCTGAAAATAGAACCGACTGCTCATTGCAGAGCGCTTTCCATCACTTTTCACCCGTTGAACTTCTAAAAAAAGGTTATATCACCAGTATCTGCTCATTGATTCTCCCTGTGCTCCTCCTGATTGGCTCCCACACTACTAGATTTGCCTTCGAGAACAGCAGTGATCACACCCCCGACAGATAATGTTGGTTTGATAGCCACGTTTCCAAATAAAGAGACCAATCGTTAAATGCACAATGTGTGATTGCGATATTCATGCTTGAAGAGCTTATTACGATTGACGCTTTTTGCGTGGTTTACCGTGTATAGATTAGAGAGGATGGGGGGTATGTATGTTCCTAAGAAGGCTCAAGTGGTGTAACGTAATACGTATGTAATACCACCCACAACGATACGGCTCGGGACAGGGACTTGTTCCTGGTGGAAGCTTTTGTGACACTCGGCCCAAGTGCGCTTGATTTGCTAGGGGAAATATTTCCCAAAGTCAGTCTACCAGTAATTATTTGGTAGATGATGTGATCTTATTTTTTTTAACTACATGTCTTGTTGGGAGGGAAATATCTAGATGAGTCGGGGGAGCTGGCGGGTCGCGACGTCCTTGCGGAGATGCTCAAATAATCCAACAACTCATGGAAGACATTATTGACTTCCAACAGCGGTTGAGAGCGCGGCAAGCGAGTCTCACGAACTTCAATTGTTGAACCCGATAATATTCTCCTCGCGCCGTTAGAGTGGAGATTCTATCCAGAAAGGAGCACCCAGGGAGCGAAATGCTGTCTTGGTTCAAGGAAGCCCAGCTCAGCCATACTCGGTGGCTATTGAGATCGTCGTTGATGCTCATACCAAGAATCTAGAAGAGACTGCTGATGACGAGGTAGATACTATGACCTCTTAGTGCACGCCACCAACATGGTAAACTCATCCAGAGTCGACAACTACGGGCCCAACAAGTACTTCCTTCCCTTTGTTTATTTAGAGTATCATACCATATGACTATAGGAAGGCCACATTAGACAAAGCGTAAAGATGCCAATCTGTTCTTGGCATACTCTATAGCCTAGGACCTATACAACAATAATGATAATTTCCCGAGATCCCAGCTCCATGAAAAGACACTGCAAAGATGCCAGGGAAACTGCCACGGTCTAACAAATTGAGGCTGACATGTGGGAAAAAGAGAAACCCCTCAAATAAAAGCAAATCAAAACTCGCCCACTTGATATCCTAAATGCTCGCCCCCCCAACAAACAAGGAGCCCACGCGCCTTGGGCCCTTGGTCCATCCGTGCGCCGCCACTAGTTCGAGGGTTTTTGCTGGGAATCCTAGCGGAAGGATTCTATTGATCTTTTTAGGCTTGGCTTCTGACATTAAAAATGTCGGTATGGGATTTGGTTGGAGGTTTTGGAGGGATGGAATTTGTGATAGTTCCAACACTCTGGTTTTGGCTTCTTTTCTTGGTTTTTGGTTACCAACCCGAAGGAAGAATTGAGGTCGATACCAATTCGCAGCTTGGCTAATTGAAAACGTCATTTCATCACCTGATTTCTTAATTGATTGGATTCAGTAGTAGTAAACTATGGACTCCCCTTGACTTCCAACGCCTATCCTGTGGCTCGATAGGTAGAACATGATAAACGCGCCAGAGAGAATCAGTCACAAACGAACACCCTCTTTCGCTTTTGCAAATATGAATAAATACCAATAATAACAGGGTAATCAGGCTATCGGATCAAATACCAGGAAATCCCACTCCCAACTCCAACTCCGTCTCCTTGCCATCCAAACAGGTTGCTTTCTCTCGACCGCCAGCGTCGTGGAAGCTCACCTTTCTAAAGGAGAAATGCATGTGAACCAGAAAACCAGCATCAAATCAAAGGAAAAAAGAAAGGTACAGGCAGTGGGATAGTAGACAGATAAGGAAAAAAAAAACATAAAAGCAACCATTACTAGCTCGGGCGATACTCATTCCAGTTTCCAACATAAGAGGAAGAACGTTGATTGGCTCATTTAGTCTGGCTCTGGCTCATCCTTCTCCGTTTCCCTTTTGGCGGAGGAGCAAGAGAGGGAACTCGCTTTAATGTCACTGTATGCGTAATAACGTGCTGGATAGTAATGGACCTTCCACCGGCGCTAGCTGGTGAGTCCACATACCGGATTCGTTCAACTGCTGGATACGGAGATCGGACTGGCTGTGCACTCCTGGGGGAATCGGTTGCAGACAGGTACAGATAGGTTGGCGACATGCGAAGGCGTCGTAGACGCCTAGGTTCATCGGCAGATTGCGGTACAGGTAGCGGAGAGCCAGGAAGAGACTTTGTTCGGCTCCTTGTGACTTCTCCAGGGAAAGCGATGGTTGATGCCGTGGATGGTAGAGAAACGGGAGAAGGTAATTGCTTTCGGTAGGTCCACCCTGAAGAAGCCGAGCTGGCGGAATCGGGGCTGCCAAAGGACGGGCTCAGTGCCTTGAGAAACTCTGTATAGGCTAAAGGTGGTGGCACCGAAGGGCCTTTCCCATTGCCTGGCTTGGGCTCTGGGTTTGTGGCTCTGATGTACTCTTGGATCTCTGAAGGGAAGGCGATATTCCTTGGAGTTGGCAGAGGATAAATATCTGGCCGCGGAGCCATTGTGAGAATAGCTTATAGGACTAATGAGGTCGAAGCAAGTATATAATGTATAGACAGTAGGGTGAAGCCACACTTGGTCCAAGATGAATCAATAGAATGTGTGAGGCGAGGGAAGCAAGAAGAAAGATAATAAGGGGAGTGGAAGAGGGTCGTAAGTATATGGCTTGGGGAAAGTAAAGAAGATCGACAGGAGAGATGAGGGAGAAAAGGTAATAATATAATGGTATCGGTGGAGGATTAAAGTTGTAGTTGGATGGCTGTATAGATGTCGACCCTGTTGGTTTCGTACGAAAAGTCCGTACAATACACGTATAGATGGTCGGAAACGGTATCAATACGGAGAAAAGCAACGGGCTGTGCAGTCGATTCTGGTTTAGTCCAAAGGAGGTTAGCGCTGCCAAGCATTCTGTGGCCCCAAAATAGCAACACAATCATCAATCAATCAATCCTCCATGGGAAATCATCCGCAACGTACAGGGTCCACTGCCTTAGTCCTGCTAAAGACGGTGTGTTCTAAAAAAAAGTTCAAGAAAACCAAGAAGGTGAGGAGCACCCGGTGCGCCTGACTTTTCTTTTTTGTTGCTCAGCGGCCTGGCTGGGTTCGAGGTTGGATAGTTGTTGGGATGAGGGGGAATTGGCGCTTGACTCCAGAGTCGGACCTCCCAAAGAATGATTAGAAAGTAGATTGGAAAGAAAAAGATGATGAAGGGTGGGATCAACCCATTTATTTCAGAATTAAACTTGGAACAGAATGAGAAACCTTCATCTTCGCTGAAGACACTTCACCTCTTATGTATTTTTTTTTCATGCCTTCTAGCCTTCCATCCTGAAACCAAAGTCGTGTTGACGAGTCTGCAACTTTATCGCTCGGCTTCTGAACCAAATCCACTTGGGGCCTTCTCCACGAATCCCTGGGTGTTTTGATATTTACTTCTCAGGTTTCCGGGGCAGTTAATATCTGCGAGACTCCCTCGCGGTTCCTGGGCCCACGGCGTTCGTCCTGCAAAGCGCGCGGCTCCTCTTACTTACAGGGGAGAGGGTGCTTCCTTCAAACCGCTCCCCGCTGGTTATTGTTCACTGAAGCTACACCCGCCCACAAGTCAAACTCCTTGATTGCTTTGCATCGGAGGCAGATTCACCCACATTGGTTTGTTTGAGCAGACGCTCTACCAAAGTAGAATTCATTTCGCTCGCCCAATAGTTTTAATAGATGTCATATTCTTCAGCTTTCCCTTCCCCTACATGCAGAGACGTGCTCGACTTACTGAGAGCCTTGCATACTGACTGACAAAATTACTGGACAGCAGAAGCTCCGAGGGACCAGTGATGTTCTAAACTAATCTTCATCCTTCCGCCTTTTGGACTTTTTTTTCATCCACTCCTGCCCTCATGATCTTCCTAACAATGGGAGGGCGCCAGGATACCCCAGGATAGACCCGGAGGAGAAATTTCTCGGTCAAGGACTCGGAGACACAAAAACTATTTTTGGGATTTCTTCACTTAAGAATGCTCTCGGGGATTTGGCGCCCTCCTAATTGGTGCGAACATTTGATACCTGTGGTCAAATTCAAGATTCTGACCCTACTTCTTCACAGCTTCGTTATGGAGGGGGGCCAATTTAGCGTGGGCGCCAGGACGATAAAAATAACTTACCCCAACCACTTTCAATATTAAATCTCGACTATTGTACAAGGAATTGAGTGGAAATGTTCCAGGGTCAAATTTGAGAACTGCTCGCCGGCTCCAATTCCATTCTTGAGGATGTTTCTGGGTTGACATGGGCAAGAGCACAAGTCTGGTGCCGAAATATTACCTCAGGCATTGACCTCCACTCAGTCACGCTAGCATCTCATCACCCGACAGAGGAAAAGCCAACTCCGATATATTCACCAAGCAGAGTGGACACAGGGCAAATTGCAATGCACAAAAAAATGAATAGATTTTCTTTTGATAGACCAAAACATCACGACTATCACCGACGAATACCACCAGAAAAAAAAAGTAAGGCGTAAGTCATCATATAACCAAGATTCCCCCTCTCCTATACACTGACCAGGAATATAATAAGAAAATAAGAACACCAAGATAAAAAACGCATATCCAGGCGGGAAAAAGAGGGAAAATTGAAAAAGAAAATTCAAAACCGTGGTATCATGTCGCACAGCCATGTTGAACAAAGTGGTATCACAAACGAAGAGAGAAAAAAAAAATTCCAGCGATACTTCGATAGCCAGCACGAAAGAAGTAATTCAAAATAAACCAACATATATAAAATATACGGGAAGAGATAGTACGAAACCTATTCCTCGGTTAAGGCATCGTCCCCGGTCTCACGCCATTCTTTGGACCGTTCTGTCAGGCGTCGCACACCTGCTACGCGCTGAGCCCAGTGGGCTTCAGAGGGCGAGCGGAAGGTGTATGCCCGCTGAGAGGAAATAACTCCGATTCCCTGCAGCACGGCCTTGCGGGAATCGCGGCCAAAAACGGCTGGGTGATTGATCCATTCGAGGGACGATTCCAGATCCGCGTCAAGTGCCATCATAGTCTGCGGGTCGACAGCAGCGACGGGTGTGATGGTGTTGGTGTCCGAGGCAGCGGAAGAGTGGCCGTCAAAGGAAGCCGATTTGGGTGAAGTTGAGGTGGGGGTATCACCTCGGCTTTCATATTCGCTGGAACTCGACTTGGCCCCAGTGGGAGGAAGAGGTGGGAGACCTCCCTTGCCCAGCCCTTTGAGGATACTGCGGGTTTCCATCAAGAGGTGCTGTGCCCGTTCGTGTTGTCCACGTGAAACAAGAGTCAAGGCCCTGGTAAGCATGTCGGACGTGAGAAGCTCCATCCGTCGCTGAACGATGGATGGATGAGGCGGAATTGGAGGGGTCGCTGGTCGTCCGGAGCCCTTGTACCTCGGGTTCGACGGAAGCATGGTAATTGCCAGGAGAGATGGGCGTGGTGAGTGGGTAATGTGACCGTCACGGAGGAGGTCACCGTAGTTCAGGTCAGCCTGGATCAAAGGGACCTCCTCCACACTAAGCACGCGTTGGTCGTCGCCGTCAGAGCCACCTCCGAGGGCCTCGAGACCAGATACCAAGCTCTCCCATGCATCCTGGGGTGGGCTCTCGTGAGTTGCACTATCAGGCGGAATGACAAGCTGCACCAGGACATCGCGTTTATCACCAAATCGCAAGTCACCAAGAGCGGCCTCAGCGTCTCGTCCAGTGGCCCGTTTTGTAGTGTGAAGAGCGCCGCTAATCTTAACGAACTTCGCTGGCGAGCCTTCGGGGAGGCGCAGCTTGAGCTTGACGTTCTGATGTGAGGTAGTTTGCATTGCGCCTAAACAACCCGCAACACATTCCCTCAACATCATCCAGTCCTTAACGTAGAGATACGAACCCTTGGTTCGAGTCGATAGTTCGATCATAGTGTCCGGCTTATGGGTAAGTCCGAGGCCGAACGAATGGATGGAGACCCTGTGATTAGTCAGTATGTGTATCCCTTGGTTCATCTTCAGGAAAAGGGTACAAACTTCGCTGCTTCTGCTCTGGAGACTACGAAATCCACACTTTCTGGGTCCGATGTTGAGGAGTCGCTGATCAGAAGGATCGTAGAAACGGGGTTTGAAGATTTTCTTTGCATCAGCAGGTCCATGGCCACATTGGCACCTTCAACCACATCCGCCCGGAGGCTCTTCTGCCCAACAGGTCGAATGGAGCCTAAGATCTTACTCCATCCTCCCCAAGACTTGGTGGTCATTCCAACTAGGGGCACCCCACCACCACTTGACCCGAATGTCACCAACCCCATACGGTCGCGTGGGCCAAGGTTATGTACCAGGAACTTAAGCGCGTCGCGAAGTAAAGTAATCTTCAAGCCCTGCATGGATGACGAGACCGGGATCACAACGACAATATCGATAGGGATATGGATGCTTGATGTGGACAGAGTCTCCGTACCGGTGTTGGTATAGTCTGTGATCGCCGTTGCGTTCGAGCGCGCCGCTCCATACGATGAATTCAGGGAAGCTTGCCGTTTAATTTTGCTAGCCCGGTAGTCATCCTCCTCGGCACCCGAGTTATCGAAGTCAAGTTCGGCGCTCGGGACCAGGTCGACGGCATTGAAATCAAGAAGAGCACGCCGCCAGACGTCCAGCTGAGTGCGGTTCTGGAAGCGAAGATAAAAGCAAGGGAGCTCGCTAACAGAGAGGTTCAGTGAGAGAATAGGTTCATCTATAAACCGTGAGCAATTCACCCGAATGAACAATGGGCTTTCACCAAAGTTGAATTACCTGCAGTTGAAACACCTGGAATAATTTCAATATTCTTCAAGTGCTTCTTAATAAGGATCGATCCCTTGAGTGTAAACCGTGTTGTACGGGGTTTACCCGACTGATCATCGTACTGACGATTATCCGGAATTCGCTTTTCTTTAACGCAGATGAGCATCTCCGAGAAAAGGTAGCATTCCAACTCCTGCCAGGACTCGCGATCCTTTCCCACGCGCATGTGGCCATGCAGGCGAAGTTTGCCAAAGCTACATTCAATCAGTTTGTGTGGAGGATTAAGCATCAGATAAAGTGAGCGTACCGTTGGAATTCGAGACCATGCCAGTTGTCGACTTTTGTCCTGAGTTCTTCCGCAATCTCCTCAAGATTCTCGGGGGGTTCGAATGGGGCCGGCTTCGGCTCTTGTGCAGAGGGGAATCGTCCCGAAGTATATGGTTCGTCCTTGGCCTGAGATTGGCCCGCAGACGAACTGCGCAAGTCATCATTGTCGGGGCGCCAATTTCCATCCGGTACCTCCACAGTGACCAAACATGTTAAGGACTGTTGCTGGCGAGACCGGTTAAGCGTGGGGAATTCGCTCCGGATGGTCACTTTCGGGGCCGGTATTGGATTCTTCATTATAGGAGTGGAACGTGGGCCCACGTCAGACTCCATAGCTTGGACGTCGTAATCATGCCGTCTGCCCTCTTGATACTCGCCCGAGGACCCTGCAGCACTTCCATTGCGGGAATGCTGTTGACGGGACCCCGCAGTCAACCGTTCGATTCGTTCGCGCTGACTACCAGTATCCCTGCTATCTCTTCGATTATATACGTCTCGACCGTCACGGTGGTAGGTTCGACTCCCCACATCACTTCCAGGATGGGTCCGATTAGTTGTTGAATCCCAGGGTGTGGGAGTTGTCAAGCCGCTCCGTTGTGTGGCGGTATCGCTAGCGACAGACCGTACAATGCTGGTTAATTTCTCTGGTAATCGGGGCTGGTCAGTATATAAAATATCAATCGTTGATTGAGCAGATCCACTCACCAATATCAAGCACGCTCCCTCCACGACTGGTGTCAAGACCTAATGGCGCATCGCATGTCGGGCAGAATTGGCCTTCAAGTTCGCGGATGTATTCATAGAAACAAGCTTCATGGGAAACATGGGCACAGGAGAGCTGAAGCACGCGCTCGCCCCGCAGAGTATGCTCTAAGGGCTCTTCACACACAGCACATTCGCTACCGACGAATGTCCGCTCCCTTCGAGACCGACTACGATCGATATTCATTAGACCTGCCATTGGCCTGCCAGACCTAGAATTGAAAGATGCACGCTTGTCGTTGGAGTAAGAATCTAGTTGCTTGCTGGAGCTCGGATGGTCAGCAAAGTAGGAGCCACTGGTGACAGTGGAGGGCGCGCGAGTCCGCGAAACGTCAGTGTGGCTGGACAGACTGCTGTCTGGCCGATCTGAGCGAACTGGTCGATCTAAACGAAAGGAACGAAATGATCGGAGCGGCGAACGAGCGGGGGATTCTGGGCGTGAGACAACTATGCAGATGTCCAGGTTAGTGGTGGAGGAAAGGAAAAATCGAGGCAGAAGTGGACGCCAATAGGAAGCACAACGGAAAAATGAGGGTGTGGCTCTCCTGCATGAGAATGGTGCAGGGCGAACGAGGGTTGGTGGACGAGATACACCTCTCTTTCTCCGTGGCGTATGAAGTAGCCGAGCGCGGCACGGCAAATTCAGAGGGGGGGAAGAAAGCCGGAAATGCAGGAGAGAGAGACGAATGATGAATTGCAATGAAACAAAAACACCTGGAGGAGAAACAGGGGAGAGAGAACAGGAGATAGATAGAGAAGATTCCAGAGGAAAAGCTTCAAGCAAGACACAACAAACAGCACGCACCAAGGTGTGTATCAGTGTATCAGTACAGGCAAGAGGTAAGACAGTAAGCAAATAATAATATAAGAATAATTAACGAAGAAAAGCAGGTAGATATTCAGGCCCCGAAGTGGCGAGAACAACGCTAGTACGAGACAGTCTACTTACGGAGCGGAGTCTTCTTCTTCGAACGGCCAAAGAAACCACGCTCGCCTGAGTCGTTGGTCCCAGACCTGGAATCCGATTTAGGAGAGAGACGTTGTTTCCACATGGGCCGCAGGTAAATTCCCAATGGGACCAGGGAGAAGATATCGGGAGGGAGAAGAATAAAAAGAGAGTTCGTCGCGCAAAGGCAGAGGAGCTACTTTAGGGGAGCCAAGCGGGGGATGGCCAGACGTAGTGGGGAGTGAACGAGAACACAATCAAAGGAAAAAAAAAGTCAAATTAAAAATATATAACAATAATAATGAATAATAAAACAAACAGTAATTAAAATTTTTTTTTTTAATTTTTGGGGAAAAAAAAAATAGTCCGACACTGAAGGAATTGGCCAGGGGGGCCGGATGGATGTTGGTGGGACACAGAGTTGATGGTCAGCAAGAGCGAGGATAGGTAGGGAAGCTAGTCAGAAAATGTATAAAGGACTTAGGAGAGGAAAGGGAGACAAGAAAGCAGGAGAAGGAAATCAGTGGGAAAGTTGGAGATATCATGAAGGGAGGAAATAATTTAACGACGGCGTCTGAGCTGGTTTTGTTAGTTCAGGAGGGCTCCTGTTTTGATACCATCCTCGCGAAGAATTATTAGGAGTTGTGCATGTGGTGCGCCCAAAATCATGGAAAGGCCAATGAATATTCCAATTGCATTGTTTTTTGGATGATACCAAATCCATGGATGGTCATTTTGCATTGTGGAGGTGAAGGTTCTTCTTTTCCATCTGGGAGATTTGGTACGGCGAATGGACGACCAGTCCGGCTCCTTGTCGAGACTTGGGAGGAAGAACCCACCGCACTAGAATCCATTCTCTGCAGCGGGGCAGATCCAGGGACCGAATTGCCGTCCTCTCTTGACTACCCCTGATCATTCATTCAGAGTTCTCATCTGGATCCGCTCATGCGTCTGGATTGTATTATTTTTGACATTATTTTTTATTATGATCATAAAATAACAGAATGTAGTAGGTACTATGTAGTGCTTCAATAGCTCTTCAAGAGGATTCTTATGCATGAAACTGCCAAAGTACCTGGTCCAACAAGTAGTCACTTCTGTCATCCAATACTTTCTCCATCGAAATTGTTCCTCCTTGCAGTGTTGGCCCCTACCCTGATCTATCCAATCTATCTATCACCCAGATTCGGAGAATTTGCCCTCCAACCACCCGGCACTTCCCTCTCCATCTCTGCGAGTCATTGCTTTCTCAATGGGGCCGGTCTCCTCTGAGCAGAGTCACAGACCCTCCAGGCTCCAGCTTCAGCTCCAGAGTCCAGGCAGAGAGATCATCTCATGGATGGAGACAAAACCTATAATGATCCTCATTGCTATAGAAGTAAATACCTGATAGGCCGATTGCTTTTGCACAATCCAGCAAAGATTGGCCCCTTCCGCCCATTAAATGCTGATCCTTGAGCGTTTTCTGTCATGGCCTGCTCAGAACATACAGTGGGATGACAAAAGTATTCGGAATCCTTCGCCCCACCACACACGCTAATTGCATTCCGCCTTCCTAATTTGGCTGTAATGAAGCTAATTACACCTTAGTAACTTGTATACCATCCATCCGC